>CANXYC010396109.1:0-12501 GCA_948193065.1 Aleurites moluccanus
TGGTTTATCCTTTTTCAGGGTTTGATAGGTAGCAACGATTCCATTTCCTCTCTCTTCCTTCAGGAGTGGAATTTGCCTTATCTATGTAATGACTCCTTAATTGTATTTATGGGTCTTTCTATAGTAGCTCCATGGTATGTAATAATGAATTTAATAATGATATTGTAAAAAAATGAAGCTATGTTAATGAGATATAATTATTACACTATATATACAGTGTAAAGTATTGGATTGGGAGAAATGGTAACAAATGTGGAATGTACATTACAGTATGAGATGAGTATGGAAATAGAAGTGTTGATTTGTGCAGGTTGTGTTTATGTTGGTTATGAAGAGAGGGACTTTGGGGTCCTGGGTATTGATTGTAAAAGTAAAGTAGTTATGGAAAATTTTCTGTAGAAAATGCAGAATGGGGTTCTACGGGTTTAGGTGGCCTTATGCCTTCCCCATACCCTAAGACCGTCATATCTCCTGAAATGGGGGATGTGACATTATTAATAATGATATTTTTGTTCGTTGAGAACCTTTTTGAATGACAATTCTCATTGACTCTTTGCTAATGACCCCGAACCAAAGTTCATATTTTAAACACATTGTTCATTGATATTATTCATTATTTCTGGGCATTTGGTCATTACCATGAATTGTATTATTGAAAAATCATTTGAAACATTAACTTTTCATTGGCAGCCTTGGATAATATAGATAGAATACCTTACTGATGTGGTCAGATTAGGGCTTCATCTAGGGGAGGTCCATCGATATCCTAGGCATATGTATATATGACTTGATATGTGAGTGTTGTTGCCCATCATTTATACATTGATTCATTGTTATTTTTGTCATATATGTAGTGATTCATTTAAACTATTCTTTGTATGCCCATTATTGTTACTGACTCTAACCTTTATTAATTATTTTTAATATTTTTCATGAATATATGAACTATTGTTATTCTTTTATGAACCCTCGGGCATTATCATATTTCATAGCTCATTGAGTTAAAGGCTCACTCTTCTTCATTTATGTTTTTCAAGTTCATTCATAGTGTGGGAAGGCTTAAAAGATGAGGATAGAGCTTCTCGTCTTCTTTCTCCACAAGATGTTGTTTTATGTATGGCTATATTTGATTATTCTTATTGAATTGTTTAATAGCTATTTTATTCTTAGTTGCTCTATAGTATAGAGAGTTGATCATAGATTATTTTATTAATGTATATAAAGGAGTTATTAAACTTTCCCTTATCTTTGGACAAGATTGTTAAATAAATGATAATTATTGGTCCATAGTAGATAAAGAAATATAATGAATTAACATTAAAGATTATGTAAAGGAATCATATGCATGAATTATAATTATATGGTTTTATTGCTGAGATTGTCAACTGATCCAAGATTTTTATAAATTGGAATTAGGTTCTATGGGTTTATGGTGGCCTTATACATACTCTTGCCCTAAAATGTCACACTATTGGAGTTGGGGTGTGACATATTTGTCACCTATAATTCTTATTAAATTGAAAAAAAAAATTAGCATAATAATAAACAAAATGAATTGAATTTTATGCCAAGGAAATGAAAGATATATGAGAAAAAATTTAATTAGCCTATGACCTATCTATATTGGTACCTTCATTCTTCTGTTTTATTTTTTATGACATACATTTTAGATAAGATTACAATAAAAGAAAAGTCTTTGAGGTTGCATCTAATATAGATTTTTCTAGTCATAATTCAACATCAAATACTTTGATTCATGAGTTTTATGGAAATTTATATTTTAATAGACCAAATAAGCTTTTTGTTTTAATAAAAATTATATTATTGTATAATAAAAACTAAGTTGTTGATATAATTTGACAAAGAAAAACTCTTATGTAGTTGTCAAGTATCAATTTCCCAAAAAATTAAAGATTTTTAAACTCTAAAAATATTCTTGTCTAGGAAGAGGTACATATGAATTTCCATTTTATAAAATAAAATCCCATCATACATGAAAATATTCTCACATGATATAAAATATTTTGTATGATAAAATAATCTTTAAGCGAAAAAGATTTACATGAACAAAGTCTCGACAAGAATACATTTTCTCTCTATCCTTTTTTTCTCATCTCCTCTTTAAACTCTAGTAATCTCTCTTTCTTTTAATTGGCACAATGATTAGAGTTTTTAGTGATGATAAATCTTTTATAGTGATTTTCTTGATTTTACAATAAAATAAATAATTTAGTTTTTTTCACTTATTTGGTAATAATTTTGTATTCTATTATTATTTATTAGATCTATCACAATCATTAGTAAGAGTTTTTTATCATCAATTAGTAGGATTTTTATACCTTTTGTGAATGAGAGTATTTATCATTTGAAATCAATACATTGTCTAGTACACCATATAAGTTTTAGGTCTCTTTATTCTATAGTATTAGTTATGTTGTATGTTTTTACTATTAAAATATGCATTTTTATAAAAAAAATTATATGGTGAAAATAATATCATAATTTTAGATAGCGGCGGAGCCAAGAATTATACTTACTGAGGTCATTTTCTAATAATTCTTGAATGAAATTTGTTCGCCGAGATTGTTCACCATGATCAACCAACTGTTCATCCATTGAACCACTCCTTCAGATATGCCTGAACATCTCAATCAATTAATAAGAATTTCGAGTGTGTCCGATGGTCACTCTCTGATGCTTAAGAAGGAGAAAATTATATTGAAAGTATATGAATGACAAATTGCATATCTTAGAAATGAGTATATACAATGATTATCTTTAGGAAGAATTGGTGTAGGAGTGGGATACAGAAACCTAGCTATATCCTTCTTTGGTGGCATGTTTGGCATAATTAAGACACCACCAAAAATGTTTCTAAGTAGGATTTGTCTTTCTATGTATTTATTTTTTTCATGTTTTTATGCGCTCATCCAGGTACTTGTTCACCTAGAAGATTTATAGGCATGCTCAACCAATTGCCTGTTATCACTTTTAATGAAACACATTATAAAATTTAATGGAGATATAATCTTAAATATACAAAATTTATAAATTTTCAATTATTTGAGTGAATCAGATGAATTTACTTGCAAAACTATGAATCTATATAAGGATAAAATGATAATTTCAATGAGGCATTCTAAAAATTTAAGTGGTGTCACAGTTAAAAATATGTGTAATAAGAGTTTATTAATTTCTTTTAACAATATCGTGATTTTAGTGGTAGTACTTTAGTAGAATCATAATAAAAATCCATATATTATAGATATAAAAGGCTTATGACTTAGGAACAGTATTTTCAAATTGATTTCAACTTTACAAATTACTTATTTATTCTTCCCTTACCTCTAAGTCTTTATAAAACAACATCGTTTTACTTTGGTATTTTTGTCATTTGAACCTTCTCTTGCCTCTGCTATTTCTTTGAAAGCCAAATACCATTGTTTTTTCTTTAATGCCCTTCTTATATTTTGTCACTTAATAAAAAACGGTCGTCTCCATGCCTTTTATTATTGTAATTTTCTCTTTTCTTGTTTATCTTTACTAATTCCCATTCCAACAGAAAACCTAGCGACCTTTTTGGCCTTCTCTCTTTCAGTTTTTATTGAGAGAACTATAGCCACCTTCCTTCCTTTTTTCTTGTATTTTTCCCCATCCATTATGTTTCTAGTGTAACAAAAAGCATGAAGTGTTATTGCCACTTCGAACAAAAGGAAAACAGAGATACGGTAACAGGATGAAGAACCATAAAAGGTTTGAAGCAAATCTACATTTAGTTGTGTAACACCCCGGAAGGCTTGATGGATCAACATAGATTCGAATAATGGAAATTATTTCAAATTGAAAAGTATAAAGAGTTAATTAGTAGTTGAGAAGTGAGATTAAGAAAAATCTTAATGAAGAAAACCTTCCGATATTTGATTTATAATTTATTTTATTTTTGAGAGTTTCATTGTTCAAATTTATCTCATATATCTTAAATTAAATGGATTATTGATCAATTAAATAATAAATTAAAGAATATGATGGGTTAGTTTGTAAGTAAGAAAGTAAATTTAGAAAAAACTATAAACCGTTAATTTTTAGAGTTTCATCGAATCAGACTCGGAATAAAAATTTCTTAGCCATTATGATTGATAAATTGAATTGAATTGAGGTATATTAGGAAATGAAAGATTCCATTAGACTTGAATGAAAAGGGATTTATGTACTTAATTGCAAAGATTGAAAAGATTAGTGGTTTCAATTATAAATTAGAAAAATTATGGGTCAAATTATATTTTCTCAAAATTTTGAGACCCACCAAATTTTAATTCATTTTAATCCAAATTTATCTAAAAAATTTTAGGTTGCTCCCTAGTTAGGTTGCCACTACATGTAAGTCCTTAGAATTTTTTTTTATTTTTTTATTTGTTATTTTCTATAAATTGGATGGAAACATATATCTTATTTTTAGAGTTTTTCATTTTTACCCTCATTTCTTTCTTCCATTTATATTGGACACATAAAAAAGGGTATTGGTAATTAAAAAGGGAGGATTAGAAAATAATTTGGAGAGCATTCTAAAGACTATGGCCAAACCCTTCCTTGATCATCCTCTAAAAAAAAAAATTCTTAACTCCTTTCTTCCAAACCATTTCTTTCCAAATCCAAATCACTATATTATTAGTTCTTAAGCTCCTTTAACAATTAAGTAAGATAATCATAAGTTGTTAAGGTAATTGAAAGGCTAAGGAAGAGGAAGAAAAAGCAAAGGAAGGCTATAGGAGTTCAAATGTTCCAAGTTAAGGTAACTCTTCTAACTTAAGCTCTAATTCATTTATTTGATTTCTATGGTTAGTAAGTTATAGAAATAATGAAAATAAATGGAATATGTGATAGAATTAATGATGTTATAATGATTGAAAATTAGGGTTTTATTATATAAATTCTAGGTTTTGAATTAGAAAAGGGAAATGATTTAAGCAGAATTTGAGTTAGTGAAAGTGTATGCTGAAAGGATTATGAAATTCTAGAAGTGAATAGAAAGTTACACCATAAATTCTATGACCTTAGAGACAGATTTGTAGAAAGTATAAAATAAGAAAGTTGTAGCTTTAGATCTTATATAGATTCCTTTGAAACAATTTTATAAAATTTAAAGTGAGTAAGGAGATATTAGACTATAAGTGAAATTGGTCCGAATTTATAGCACTGAAGGAATGCTACTGTATTTTATTAATTTGGGGACCTTAGAGTTTGAATTAGGAGAAAAACATAAAAAATATTCATTTATATGTGATCTAAAGACATTTGATTTTTTTTTTTGCAATCGAATATGTACGGATTGAGTTGCAACTATAACAATGAAGTCTGTCCGAATGAGAGTTATAGGACAACAGGGATGAATTTAGATGAACACCATAAATTATATAGTAATTGGATTAATATAAATTTTGGATATGTTATATGATTACGAGTCTAGGTTAAATAGAAAAAAAGAATTAAAGTAATTAGACAAGTATAACTCATGATACTAAAAAATAAGTTAAGGCTACCAATAGTGAACATTAAAGGAAACCCTTAGACACAAACCCTAGAATTTAGGGAAAAACTTAAATTGAGTTTAATTATTGGAAATTGGAATAAAATTGATTGTTAATTTGATGTTTAATTGTTTGTATAACTAAAAGAATATGGAAAGGATAATGGGAATGATGAACATAAGCATATGTGATTACTTGGAGAATTGAAGTTCAAGTTATGGATTTTAAAAGAATTTGACTAATTTAGCAATTGAGGTGAGTTATAAATGTATTATTATGCTTACAAATAACCTTATTTGAAATTATGAAAGCTTCCCCTTGAATCCCTCCTTTTGGCCTAAGCATTGTGTCCCTTTTTCTTTTGTATTTTATTGGTTATTCATGCCATTATTTAGCTCAATCCTCTTGATATTTGAATGAGTTTGATTCCTAAATACTTTGTTTGGATTATTATCTTGATAATTGATAAATTGTCTTAGCTAATATTACCAAAAAACCCTACTTGTTACTTGCTAAATTGATGCACACCATGTGTTTGTAAAAATGCCTTAGTTAAACTAACTTCTAATCCACCAAATGTTTGACTTAAAATTTATCACCATTTAACACATTGACACCAAAGGTACTTAAACCTAGTCTAACCTAATGGCATTGATTAAATTTTTGAGTAAAGCCTTTCTTGATTATTGTTGCATTGTTGTTATACTACCTTTAGAGACCCAATATGATCATTAAACTATTGATTAAAGTAAAATGAATTATCTTGTACCATTGACATTATATAAGAGATTAATTGTGCCTTTGAAATCCATTGTACTAAAATTCTAATGACATAATAGAACTACTTTCTGATGGAGTAGTGTGTGAGTAGCATCAACAATGTGCACATTGACTGATTCATTAACCCTAGCTAGGAAGGGTTAAGTCCTAGCCATAAGGTTTGATCAACCTTATATTATTTTTTGAGTTTAAGCTACTAAAATGTAGCTCACGAGACTTTTTGATGAGTATGAGATCCTATATTTGTTATGTTCTATTTTCAATTATGTTTCCTAACCATTGTTTCATATGACACTAATATATATTATTTGTTTACTTGTTGATTATTTTCCCTCTTTATTTGTTAACTCACAAATATTATAAACTTTACTAGGTATGAGCATTTGATGGATTGTTTCATTCTTTACCAAGCCTATATGCATAATAATACGTTTATAGCTCACTAATTAATTATACTCACCTCTTTAGTGATTTAACAATTCCAGGTCCGAAGTAGATTAAAGCAGTTCTCGAGGCATCTTTCTTCGTTCAGTGGAATTGATCCTTTTGTTATCTAAATTTTCAAAACATGTTGCTTTTGTTATTTCGTAGAAGCTCTATGGTTTAGTTGAGCTAGTTGCTAATTTATATATGTAGAATGTAATTAAATTTTATAAATTATTTACTAGCATATTAAGAATTATATGAGATGAGTGGTTGATGATAATGATGAGACGAGATATATGTGAATTGTGTGTTAGACTTGAAACAGGGATTAAATGTGCTAATAGGTGATATATAAATTTTATAGCAGAGGTTTTACCAGTGTTGGTTATGTAGGCAAGTCTCACACTCTAGGACCGACTCCAGTGGTGCGACGGTCCTATGGCAAGAGTAGGCTTAAGGCCATCATAAACCCGTAGAACACTCATATCTTGGATCTTATACATAACATATATCCACATCATGCATAGTAATCATCGAATACTCATTTCTATGAATATTATAATCATCATTCATGCATTTCTATACATCATTATATGATTTCCTCTTGTTCTTACCCAATCAAAAGATACATCTCACATCAATAAAGAACAAGGGAAACCCACTATGTATCAATTCAGGCATCAAAATAATATCATCCTCATTATCTAACTATGGAGCTCTAGAGTATACTTCTCATACATATAAATACATAATACAAAATATAAATCAAAATAATTACATAGAGTCTTCTTGGAGGAATGAATTAAGAAGCTGTGTCTTCTATGCTAGCTCCCTCTCAAGCTACATTATCACCTGAAATCCACATAAGAAAAGTGATCCTTCAACTCAGTAAGATATAAACATGCAATGCAATGGTCAAGCTAAAGGAGCATGGATATGGAAGTTTCATAGAGTTATGCTTACAAGAACATAAGTGCTCACAATCGAATAACACTATCAAATCATATAATAGAATTGTTATCATCAGAATACATTAGTAGTTTTGCTACCTTATCGAAACAGAATGCATCAGTAGCCTTGCTACCTTATCGTAATACATATGCCTGGTCGTACATATCCTAGAGCTCATGATCCCCTCTAGGTGGAACACTGATAAAAATCCTATTAGCTAAGTTTCCAAAGTGCACAATGGACCAATGAATTTACTCTCATTGGGAAGAGCATTCTATACATATGCATATCATAGGTCATATAGCTTGAATTTCACAAGGAATCATATTGGTCATAAGACCATCAACATATAAACATGAATTTGTTCAAGTTAGCAAATGTTTTTCATATGAACTTGGTTCAAGGAAGAATGACCAAGTCATTTATAACATATAAAGTAATTACATGGAACAAATTATCATTTGTTTGAGAACGTCATGGGAATTTCATTTGTTAGGTTAATAATACAATGTTTCATAACATAGGAATCATATACATGTACATTAGGAAGGTTTGAACATTCAATTTCAAGGAAACAACATGCATATTCAATGTTTATACTTACCTCAAAGTAAACGATTCTTGTATTTCCCTCAATTATTTGCACATTCAATAATCTCCTCTATTTCCTTGAGTTCTCTTCTCTTATGTGAAATCCCCAAATATTCATAATTAGGGTTTATGCCCAAGTATGCTCATACATGATAAATTCTTATGATTCTAATCATCTTTTAGAATCCTAATATATTTTCTAACAATTATTTAATCACTTATTAAAGAAATATGGAAGATTGGAATGAATAACTACTATTCACCCAAAACCCTAAATCAATATATATATTACTTATAATCCATAATAAATACTAATGATGATCTCAAACATCTATGCTTAACCTATATTTATCTATTTCAACCATTAATTAACTTATCTTAAACTTAGAAGTGAGTTTGAAATAAATACCTTGAATTACTAGAATGGAGAATTCTTGAGAAATCTGAAGTGTTAGTTTTTTCTTGGTAATTAAATCCTTGCTTCTTGTATTATTATAAAGAAATAAATGTTGTAGGATGAATATTAATGAATTGGTAGGTGGTTGGGACCATTTATATAGAAAGAGGAGAAGAAGGGTTGAAAATGGAAGACGTTGAAATGAAAAATGGAGCTATCATATATATAGGCTCGACACTTTTAAGCCCGTAAAGAGGGGCTTCATAACTATAAAAGGAGCTATTCACGTCTAGGTTCGAAGCACTTCTTCATGGCCGTGAGGGACGTTTAACGCCCATGAAAACAAATCTAAAGAATTGGTCAAATAATATAGAATCTTTTCTCACGGTGGCGAATGATTTCTCACGCCCGTGAAGAACACTTCACACCCGTGAAAGGTTTGTTGATGAGAATCTCTCATGTTTTCTCCATTCTAACTTATCCAAACTCAATCAACTTATACTTACACGCGTTTAACACCTCAAAATCAGTCATAACTCATCATGTCTCAACATATAATTATTCTAGGAGTAATCTACACTCAACATAACATTCTAGATTATCTATCATGTACATATAAACATACACATATTAACAATTCATCAAACAAAAATGAACGAACACATATCTACTATAACATTCCAAGCACTGGGTATTACATTTTCCCCAACTTAAGAAAATTCATCCTCGAATTTTAAGACTTACATTGCTCTTGGAATAGATAAGGGTACTTGTCTTGCATACTCTGTTCACTTTCCCAAGTGCACTCTTCCATTGCTTGATTCTTCCATAGGACCTTAACCATTGTTATATCTTTATTTCACAGTGTCTTGATCATTTGGTCTACAATGGCTACTGGAATCTCTTCATACATCAAGTCTTGTTGAAGGTCCACTACCGGAACTAATAACACAAGAGAAGAATCGATGAAGTATTTTCGAAGCATCGATATGTGAAATATTGGATGCACACTCACCATATTAGGTGGCAAACCTAGCTTGTATGAGACCTCTCCAATCTTGTTTAGAATCTCAAAGGGTCCGATAGATAGTGGAGATAACTTGCCTCTTTTGCCAAACCGTATAACTTCTTTCATTGGTGAGATATTTAAAAACACTAGATCTCCAATGAAAAATTGAAGGTCTTTTTTCTTTGGATTGGCATAACTCTTTTGGGACTAAAGGTTGTCTTTAATCTCTCTCGGATCAGTGGAATCTTTTCTGACGTATATCTTATCAATTCGGGCGCTATGATATACTTTTCCACAACCTCATCCGAACACAAAGGAGATATGCATTTCTTGCCATACAAAACTTCATAAGGAGACATCTGGAATATTGAATGGTAGCTATTTGTAACACCTCAACCTAAACCATTAAAGGGGAACTTAAGGAGAAAATTTTTCTTTCTTTTGAATATGTTAATGTTATGTGTTTATGCATGGAATTGATAGTTATGTATGTTATATGAGTTGAATTTAGGCATAGAAGTGGTTTAAAGGCTGTTAGGACAAAATTAGAAAATTTTGAGTTTTTGGTGAACTGGGGGCAAAATGGTCATTTCACACCCCCTTCGGATTTTCATGGATTTAACACTATATTTGAAGGTAGAAAAGAATTTAAGGACATGAAAAATGATATTGTTAAGTTTATTTGAATTATTGTTGGAAAATTAAACCCGATTGAAAATAGTTTCCAGCAAGCTGTTCAATTGAGGAGCTTCTTTTGAACTAAGGCTATTTTGGTCTTTTCCTTTGCAATATGGAGTTATATAGTATATGCAACCTTATGGAATCATTTTAGGCTTGATTAAATCTAACCATTAGATGAAAAGATGAAGAAATGGATGGTTAGGTTTCACTAAAAGTACCATAAACCTAAAGCATAGGATTGTTCCATTGATTTTTGCTTAGATTTTTCCCAACCCTTCATTTTTGTTCTTCATCTTCATCATTCACCAACCATATTTTCTCTCTCCTCCATTGTTGAATTTCGGCCAACCTTGAACTAATTTAAATCTTATTGTTTTCTTTCATTCTTTGATGGAAACATGTTAATTCCATCATCCTAAACACAAATATAACCATAGATTCCAAGGAAAAACTAGAAAAAGAAACAAATTAATCCATTGAAGTTTTTGAAGAATTTTTGGTAAGTTGTTGGATTTGAAGTTCTTTTGATTCAATTATATTTGTATGATGTTCTTTGATGTTTATTAGTGATCAAATCATGTTTTGAATGGTTAGAATTCAAAAATTTGGATTGAAACCCGAATAGGAAGAACTTTGAATCAAAGTGTTGTTTTGATGGATTATTTGCTTTAAATGATGTTTATTTGATGTGTATAACATGAATTAATGATTGAATGATTGAAACAAATCCATTTGGATGGAATTTCAAAATGGCCAAAATATAGGATGAAGGAGTGATGATTTGATTTTGATGTTTAATTGGTTTAAAAGGCTTGAATGATGTATAATTGATGTATTTACCATGAATTGATGGTTAAATGTTGGAAAGGAATTCATTTGAATGAAAGAACACTTTGGCTGAAATGATGAAGTCTAATTAGTGTTTTGTGTTTTGATGTTTATTAGGTTTAAATGCCTAAATGATATACATTTGATGCATTGGTATGATATTTGATGGAATGACATTGAAAAATGGATGAATGGAATGAATTCCATTTAGGTTGAACAATATTGATTTTACTAGTTTAAGGTGTTAGGTTAATGTGATTTATAAATTGAAGTTTGAATATGGTTAAGTATTGAAAATGATGGAAATGTATAGGTTTAAATATGCAAAGAATGATTGATTTAAGTATGTTGAAGGTAATCTTGAATATAGTATATGTTTGATGTAAAATGCTAAGTTAAGTGTATAAGAATACTTAATATGTTATATAAGTGACGCATATGTGAAATGTGGGCTAATGGTGGCAATAGACAAGTGTTTATGCATAAAGGAATATAAAGTGTGTAATTTGTGCAAAGTGTGGTTGTAACACCTCAGCCCAGCTTGAACCTAACCCTTATAGAGACTTTTGGGGGAGAGATTTTTACTTTCTTTTTAATATGATTGTTAATATGTATTATGCATGGAATTGATGATTATGCATGTTATTTGAATTAGTTTTAGGCATAGAAGTAGTCCAGAGGCTGCTAGGACTTAATCGGGAAATTTTGAATTTTTGGTGAACTGGGGGCAAAATGATCATTTTTCACCCGTCGAAATTTAATGGATTTAATATTATATTTAGAGAGATAAAAGAATTTAAAGACTTGAAAATGATATTATTTAATTGATTTGAGTATTAGTTTGAGAAATAATCCCGGTTGAAAAATGTTTCCCAGCTATTTGTGCGATTTCGGTGTTTCGGTTGCATTAAGGGTATTTTAGTCATTTCCTTTATTATATGGAGTTATTGTGTGTGTGCAACATTAAGGTATTAGTTTAGGATTGATTAAATCTAACCGTTGGATCAAATGATGAAAAATTGGATGGTTAGATGAGTAGGTTGCAAAGTTTCTATCCTAATCTCAAAGTATGGAATTGTTGCTTTTGGTATTAGATTTGGTGTATTAGATGTATGTGTTATCTATCTAATTTGACTTTGGATGAACCAATAGTATGAAAGTAAGAAGAATGGATGGTTGGATGACTAGGTTTCACCAAGATTACTACGGAACCTAAACCATTGGAACCCATCTAAAGTGTTTGGATAAAAATCACCATTTGTCATCTTCTTCCTTAAGAAATTCAGCCATAACCACCACCATTCACCAAGCTA
>CANXYC010396159.1:0-12379 GCA_948193065.1 Aleurites moluccanus
TGATGTTTAATCTTAACCTGTTGATAGGCTAAATATGTAGACACAACTTAGCCACATTTTCTTTTCATATTAAGTCATCAATAATATCTTTTAAACCATGGTACATCTTGAGAATTCTAGGATGTACTCTATAAGAAAATAATAGACCTTCCTTAAAATTCGATCTTAGAGTCTTTTAACATCGGGTACACATAACCATTTATCACATTTCAATTTACCATTCTTATTTGTGAACTGTAATGCTTTACCCTTTTGAACATCTTTCCTTTAACCACACAAGATATGGATCCCGATCTTGTGTCACTTTAATATCATCAATTTACAATGGCTTAGCCCGACATTGGACTATCAGAGCCTGGTTTCGATCCTGGGATCTATATTCAACTCCATACCCATATCAATTAGCTCATTCATTACACGAATCAGTAGTCTTCTAACAATAGAGATGTGAGCTAGACTACCCATAATCTTTTGACTAAGTGCATCTGCCACTACATTAGCTTTACTCGAACATTAAAAGATTTCACAATCACTATTCTTTAACATTTAACTCATCTTCGTTGCCGAAGATTCAGATTCTTCTATTGCATAATATACTATACACATGTTGTAGACTCTTATGATTCTTAAATTTCACACTTAACATCATACACAGTATCTTTAAATATTTAATGCAAAAACTATTGCTGCCATTTTCAAATCATGTATCGGTTAGTTTATCCCATGGTTCTCTAACTATTAAGAAGCACATGCAATTACTCTTCTATTTTGCACTATAACACATCTCAATTCAATTCTGGAATCATTACAGTACACTATGAAATTATCATCCACTGATGATAATGTTAACTCTATACCACTCATAAGGCAAATCTTCAATGTCTAGAAACTATACTCTCACATTCATATGTCCATTGATACTTTTCTTGTTTACTGGTAAATTTTATCAATCATAGTTGCAGTCTTAGATAAATCTTTTACAATCTCTTATAGTAACTTTCCATTTCAAGGAAACTACAATCTCATAATATTAATAGGCCGAGGCCAATTAATTACTGCTTTTACCTTTTAAGAATTTTCCTTGATACTATCTTTACATACCACATGACCAAGGAAACACATTTCAATTAGCTAAAATTGACATTTAGACAGCTTGGCATACAATCTATGCTCTCATAGTGCCTATAACACAATCCTCTAGTACTCTACATGTTTCTCTTTACTCTTGGAATATATAAGAACATCATCTATATGCTTATTCAATACATAACTTAAATACTCTGTCATTAAATCCATAAATGTAGTTGGATCATTAATTAACCCGAATGACAATACTAGAAACTTATAGTATCCATATCGGGTTCTAAAACAGTCTTTGAGTACATTTTCTTTCTTAACTCTTAACTATCCAATCAATCTTTGAGAAGTGTTTTGTAACTTCTCAAAAAATACATCAGAGAATCTCTCAGACCATAAGTATCCAATCAATCCCTATTGAAGTCTTTTACTCGTTCACTACATATACTTGATACACTGTATCATTCTTTCTTTATTATCTCTCTAGCCTGAATAACAAAAATGAAACTACTTCTAGTTTCATACTTATCACTTTGGAACACAATTTCTTGTTGCCCCTCGGGCTGGAATTAAACTCTCTTCTCGTAACAATTAATAACTACTCGATGAGAAGTTAACCATTCAATACCAAGTATTACATTAGTTGCAATACAAGCAACTCTATCAAATTAGCACGTAAAATATTATCATTAATTTCAATAACATATCTCGAATAACAATCATAATTCACTTATACATTCTTCCCCATAAGTGTAGTTGTGTCTAAGGGCACATTCAATAATTATCTTTCTCTATTCAACTTTGTTGCAAACAAAAGAATGTATGACACTAGAGTCAAATAGTGCATCTGTTATATCATTCAGTATTAAAATAATACATGTATCTACATTATCAGTTTACTGTGTCTCCTGTATACTAACAGCAAAAACTCTTCCTTGGCCTCTACGTGCTGGGGCCTGACTTCTGTTAGAACCTTGTCCTTTACCTCTGCCCCTACTAGGAGTCTCTCTAGTCACATTCTGACTCATTTGTACTGTAGGCTGAAATACTATAGCAGATGGCTACTGACTGCCCCATAAAGGATATTTGGGTAATAGGCCGAGAAAATCTCTGTGAATAAACAAACATTGACTGCATTGGAGGCCCTCTACTTAGAGTCCTCCTCCTCTGACTGCCTAATGAATGCATCTGATCAAATTTAGGCATATGTTATATTTGTCTCGGTTGGAATCTGGCCTCACCTCTTCTAGTTTGAGAACCAGGTCCAACTTTTATTTTCTGATCTCTTTTAACTCTCTCTAACTTATACTTTTTCTTCCATTTGATTAGCCTTATCAATGATAATAGTCAGAGATGTAAACTCTGTAGCAATTAAGACATTGCAAAGTGAGGCATGTAATCCTCTTCTGAATCTTACAATCAAGTCTGACTCAATAGGAGCAATACGTGTAGCATATTTGCTCAATCTAATAAATTCCTTAGCATATTCCTCAACAGAGTTGTTACCCTGCTCCAGTTGTTCAAACTGAATCAGGTTTCTTGATCAATTGACTCTATAAAATCAATTGGCTCATGGCCTCTATCACATCTAAACTCTAGCAAGTTTAGCTTCAAAAAACTAAACATAGATACTCTGCCCTCATCAATAACTCGGCGGGCTCCCTGCACAACAGGCTCTCCAGGAAACACTACTGGCTATACTGGAGTATCAGGAGCAGCAGCTGATGCAACCTGGGGTGGCACTGCTGGTGCTGCTAGAGGTGGCGACATATTATGTCATTCCCGCCTCAATTCAGCTAATTCACGTCACGATTCCATTATTCCTTGCATCATTTTCATTCTTCAGGAGTAATCAGTCCTCTTTGTATTCCCTGTAGTCCGTTGAGATCTAGACAGTCCCTAAAAAATAGAAGCTTCCCTGACTAGGGACTCGTTAGAGGCTACCTCTGCCTCACTTGTATTCCTATCTCTGTCGTCGGACATTTTTGTCACTACAAACAACAGAAAACAAGAACAATCTCATTATGGTACGTTAACGCATAATGCTTATACACATTTGATGAACACATCCATAGATATAATAGGAATTCTTATGCTCCATGGTATACTTAACTCTACCCATAGAGTACTTAGTTATTATTTCCTCTGCAACCTTGTTACTATTCATCCGTAACCTTTAGCTCAAATATTTGTATCCTAATGCTCTGATATCGGCAACCCAATGCTCTAATACCACCTCTGTCATGATCTGCTCTCGCGAGCCGGATCGTGATGGTCCTAGGACATGGGAGATGCCAATGGCGACCGACATCCATAGAACCCATCAATCTCATACTATACAATCACTCACAATATCGCAGCGGAAAATATAACTTACCCAATTTTTGCAGTGGACACCCATCATCAATCACATAACAATATATCTATCCATACACTCACATCACATATTACTATACAATCTGTTACTCTGTCATTTATTTTATAACTTCTATAATCTTATACATTTATACTTCAAAATGACTCATACACTTACATAAACAATTCGTCTATACCATTGTACAATACCCATGGAGCATCTAATACACATATATAAAAATACAATGTTTGATTAATTACATTATCTTTATCAGACTGCAGAATTCTTTTGAGAAACAAAACCAGGAATCTGCCTCCTACTCTGTACCTAGAGAGGGTAAACAGTGAGAGGGTGAACAGTGAGAGGGTGAGTATATAAGATACTCAGTGAATCTATATACATCGCCAATAAAAGTGAGATTTATAGAGGAACCAATGATATCAAATGCTCAGTATAACCAATTTATAAAAGCATTTACAGTAAATGACAGAACAGATCAATAAGGATATCAAAGGGTCAGTACCATAGAGAAAAACAGATAAAGGGATGGATTTTATGAAATTATACAATCTCCAGTAGCAATCAATCTGGACTACATGCGAACTATATGCGTATATACAATCTCCTGTATGGACTATATGCGAACTATATGAGCACATAAAGTCTCCTGTAGCAATATCTGTATCATAAGATCGGCCAGGTCTTATGGCTAGATCCATAACCCATTTCCTAGCTAGGGTATCAGTAATACATTGTGCACAAGGTCGACAGTATTTCCCCACTACTCCGTTGAATCGGTAGCTTTGTTAAATCACCATAAGGTCAACATAAGAAGGAAACTTATCAATGGACACCATTATACCACAATGGTATCCTCAATGTCAACAAACTCAACATCAATCAATCAATAGCAGTTAAGTAGCAATAGCTCATTAGAATCAATTAATGAGCCTAAAATCAATAAGACCTCAATAATAATCAATGAAACGATAACCAAAGGTCTAACGATAAAAAATGGGAACAAACATATTTTGGTCGTTTACGGCCAAAAAGTTGACGGAATTGGCATGCCATTGTCGCTGGCGAGGATGGCATTCCAACGGTTCGCCTACAGAAATTTCAGCACGGTTTTTCTTCAATTTCGACATTACCCCAAATCTCAACAAACATGCACATGGAAAGTAATTTATAAGCAAAAACCACAACTCAAAAATCTTCAATAAAGGCATCAAATAAGCAATGGAAACACAAGCCAAAGGTATGAACAAAAACAAAGTAATTTACCCAATTAGGGTTCGGCCAAAGACATTTTTGCACAAATAGATTCTAAATTTCATTCTATCAATTTGGGAAAGTAAATTGATTCATAATACACTCACATAAACCTCCAAATCACCAAATGCTACGAATTTGCTACTAAATTCATAAATCCTCGGTTTAGGTCAATTTCGACGATTTTTTCTGAACCAGTTTTCTGCAACAAAACGAACGTCAATTAAATATCTATTAATACCCAATTGACTTATTCTAAAGCCAATTTACACATCCTAAGCCATATACTCAAAATCATATTACACAACTTTAATTTTAGGGTTAGAAATTGAGGAAAATTATTTAATGCATCAATTGATGCAATTAAACCATTTACCCATTCCTTTCATCATCAATTTAACCTATTTAAACCAAAAAACCAAACAAATAAATACTTACCAATTTTTTTCTAAAATGGCCGAAATTCCTATAGCTTTTTTCTTTAATTTTTCTTCAATTTTTATGGTTGATTTTGGTTGTTCAAGGTTTGTATGGATTTAGTTTTAGGTTTGGATCAATTTCTCTTCACAAATCAAGCTTAGAAAATCAAAAAAAGAAGAAAGAAAATGGTCACGGGTGAATAACAAAATGGGCAGAAAAATTGGCCAATTTGTGCTTATATAAGACAAAATAGGCAATTTATACTTTGGTCCTCAAATTTTCGAAAATTTAGTTTTGGTCCTTTTTTCACTTGGTAAATTTTTCTGACAATTTCGTCGGGAATTAGGACTCAAAGTGAATGTTTAAACATTATATTTTATTTAATATTACTTAATAAAAATAGTTCAGAGTCATTCTGAAACTCGGACTGCCGAAATTTACTATTCATCGAAAATACCCTTTATTAACGGTTTTGCCATCACTTACTTTATCGGTATTCTTAAATATTTTATCATATTTCTTTTTACTGTATTCACACATGAATATACCTTACCATTTACTCTCAATCCAAATTCAGAATTTCATCCGTCGATCATTCCACTATTTTTATAGCAGCGATATCGGTACCGACGATTTTCGAAAAATTTTCTCATTTTCGCTCTAATTGAGTTTCTAAAATTATTATTGGTCATTTCGATATTTTTAATCTATATAATGAGAAATTATTTCCTAAAAACTTGTTATGCATAAATATGGGGTATTACAGCGACGGTCCTAGAATGCAAGAAATGCCAGAGGTGACCGACACCCATAGAACTCAGTATCACATCTATCCATTACACACTATAAATATCAATCTATAGCCATATAACCACATAAGCACTATTAATTCTGTTACTCTGTCATTTATTCTGTAACTTTCTGTAAATACCATCATCATAAACATATTTACATTTATACTCCAAAATATGTCATACACATATATACAATCTGTCTATACCATTATACAATACCCATAGAGTAGCTAATATACATATATAAAGATACAATGTTTAAATTAATTACACCGTCTTTACAATATTGCAGAATTCCTCGGAAGACAAAAGTAAGGAATATGCCTTACTCTGCACCAGAAAAGTGGAAACAAATGAAAGGATGAGTATAAAAATACTCAGTGAATCTACTATGCATCGACCATAAAAAATGGTTGGAATATCAATAACAATTGGCAGATATTCATTGAATAATAATCTACTCGTCAATATTAGAATAAAGAATCAGAATACAGTCAGAGACTGTAGAAACCATAAACAGGTCAATGAAATTGTAATCAAGTTAATGGAATATATATGTATATCACGTAGATATGACAGATAAAGGGCCATGAAACTCATATCATATGTAACAATCATGTATCAATATACATAAGGCTGATCAGGTCTTATGGCTAGGACTATTAACCCTTCCCAACTAGGGTATCATTATACAATATGCACATTGCCGATGGTATGTACCCACTACCCCGTTGGAGAGGCAGCTCCATCAAATCTCATCGGAATAAATAAGAACATGGAATAAGTCAATCAATATTAATATACAATGACAATCTCATTAAGTAGCAGTAGCTCGTGAATTTAATCAAACGAGACTGCAATTTAGCAATGGATAAGGAATAGATGAATCAATAAACAATAATATTACGATTAGCAATTAACATTAGGATGAATCAAAAGTTGGATAAATCAAGTCAAGAAGTTGGCTCAATTGGTATGCCAACGTCACTGGCGACGATGGCATTCAAGTGGTAGGCCTATGGAAGAAATCAATGATAGGCCTATAGATTTTGAACTAGGTAATTCATCGAACATTTGGTGTGCAATAATCGTTAAGCATTTTGGCAAGGTTTTGGTGCAACATTGAAATTGCTCCAATATAAATCAACAAATAGACAATATAGGCTACACAATAAGCATTTGGTTTCTATCAATAAACAACATATGAAGGATCAAATAGGCATGAAAAACCAAAGGAAAACAAAACAAAAAATTCTAGGAACAATGGCCAACAATGGTTCGGCCAAACATGGCCTTTCAAGGTAAGTTTCCAAACTTCAATTTAACACTTAAAACATAACAAATGATACATATTAAACTCACCTCATACTTTAAATCACCTAGCAAAGTTGATTTGCCTCCAATTTCTTCAAAGTAAGCAATAATGGCAATTTTCGAATTCCTTACTTTCTACAACAAACCAATCACATATAATCCATCTATTAGCCATCAATTAACATAATCTAACCTTATTTAACATTAACTAACACTAATTCAAAGATTCATCTTTTATATCTTCAACTTAGGGTTTCCAATTTGGGGAAAATCCATAAAATGCATCAATTGATGCAATTAAACACAATACCCATCTAATTTATCATTTAATATACCTAAATCAATCATAAAACTAAACAAATCACTTTGTTACCTCAATATGTTCATCCACCCAAAATCTTCTTCCAATTAATCCTTGATTTCCTTTAAGTTTCTAAGATAAATTTTGATGGGAAATGGAAGAACTAAGGTTGCTTCCAAGTTTTCTTTAGGTTTTTTCTTAAGAACAAGCTTGAATTTGGGTGGAAGAAGAAGAATGGAGTTCGGCCAACAAGAGGAAGAAGAATAAGATGGCCAAAAATTCTTCTAAGTGTTGCTTATATAGGCGGGTTAAATGAAAAATTATATTTAAGTCCTCAAACTATCCAAAAATTAGACTTTGACCCCTTTTTCTTCTGTAATTTATTCTGACAATTCTGTTGAGAATTAGATTTAAAAGTGGGAATTGAAATGGCTTCTTTTTATCTGTACTTTGTTATAAAAATACTTTCAGAGTCATTCTGAAATTCAGACAGTTGATTTCCCACAATACCCATAAAGTTCAACTTATTTACGATTTTTCCATTACTTAAATTTTCAGTTTTCCTAAACTTTTTTCAACTCTTTCTTTTCACTATAATTTCACATATTAATGTATGATTCTTTACCTCCTGATCTAAATTATAAATTTTTCAGTCAACTGGACTGTTATTTCTCAGGCAGTGTAATTAACACCGACATTTTTCGGGACAAAATCACAAATATATTCTAACTGTGTTTCAAAAATTATTCTTAGTTATTTCAATGTTCCCAAACCAATAACTAATTATGTTATTGTTCAATTATGGTAGTATTTCCTAAGATATTACATTATACCCCCCTTCAAATAAATTTGTGCTCAAATTTAAATTAAACATGTACCTCAACGTTGGAATAGGAATGGATATTTGTCCTTCATGTCCTGCTCACTCTCCCAAGTACACTCCGTCATAGTCTGATTCCTCCACAATACATTTACCATTGGAATCTCTTTATTCCGTAACTGTCGGACTTATTGACCTACAATTTCTATTGGCACTTCCTCATATGACAATTCTTTATTAACATCAATATCTTGTACTTCCAATACATGTGACGGTTCTAACACATACTTCCGTAGTATCGAGATATGGAATACTGGGTGAACATGGCTCACATTGGGAGGAAGAGCCAATCTATAAGCTACATTGCTAATCTTTTCAAGAATCTAAAATGGTTCCACGTATCTCGGTGATAATTTTCCTTTCTTTCCAAATCGCATCACGCCTTTTATAGATGATATTTTAAGAAAAATGTGATCACTAATAGCAAATGAACATCTTTTCTCTTCGGATCAACATAGCTCTTTTGTCTGCTAAAAGCAGTCTTCATTCGTTCTTTAATAATTGCATCTTTTCCATTGTCCCTTTTATCAACTTTGGACTTTCTAACTGTTTCTTACCCTGTTCCACCCAATATATTAGAGTTTGGCATTTTCTACCATAGTGTCTCATATGGGGGCCATTCCGATTAAAGAATGGTAATTGTTGTTGTAAGAAAATTCAACCAATGATAATTACTTACCCCAATTATCTTTGAAATCCAGAACACATAACCTTAACATATCCTATAATGCCTGGATTGTCTACTCTGACTGTCCATTTGTCTGTGGATAGATGTGATATTGGTTCTACGGGTGCCGGTCACTTCTGGCATCTCCTGCATCCCAGGACTGTCGCGTTCCGAAATTGGGACGTGACATATATAAACCAAATTGATCGCCAACTTCTTTTAGTTGTGATGTAATGGAAGATTTTTAAGAATCTGTTGATTCTAAATGAATACCAAACTAATAGACATTAAAGTTTTTTTTTTTTATTCAAAAGAATACCGAAAATTGAAAGAAACAACTTTCACACAGAAATGATATTTTAATTCATTTTAAAAACTGCCTCAACCCTAAGATTTACATGATTATATATATAAAATAACTTCCAGAAAATCCTAATAGTTTAATATTGTAATTGATTTTAAAAAGAAAACAAATCATCATATTTATATAAATAAAGAAAATAAATCAAAACTAACTTAAATAGGGAAATAAATATAATATCTTAAATAACACCTAAAAATAAGTTTCCTACCAAAATTAAATAAGGAAAATAAAAAATACCAAAAATAAAAAAATACAAATATAGAAAAACATAACTTTTGTTGGTCTCCATCATTCTCTCTAGGATAGAGAAAATTCGTCCTCGAATTTGACTCGATATACTTTTTCTTCTAATTTGAAAATACTCAAAGCATATGAAATTTTTCAATATTCGTTATATTTTTCATCCAATCAGTCCAATAATTT
This sequence comes from Aleurites moluccanus, assembly GCA_948193065.1. NCBI lineage: Eukaryota > Viridiplantae > Streptophyta > Magnoliopsida > Malpighiales > Euphorbiaceae > Aleurites > Aleurites moluccanus. Next base: position 9,869 of record CANXYC010396159.1, read on the forward strand.
TTAATTAAAATTCTTTTAAGGAATATAGAATCAGAAATAATAGAAAAAATTATTTGTGAATGAATCTTCACAATAATAATATTCTCTCTTGTGAATTTGTATTGTAGTCTACTGTGATTCTCCGATATTATTATGATTCTCCACAGATGATGGAACTATTATAGTAGATAATGATATTTCTTCATTAGGATAATCATCAAATACTGCAGGTAAATTCCAATTGACAATTGACATTATTTATGAGGCATGAAAAATTAAATATTTGATCTATTAAAACCTCATTCATCCGCTAGATTAATTTTTTCATCATTTGTGTCATACGTTCCTCTATATGGTTCATGATACGTTGAACTGTCTGAGTTGTTGCGTCATGGTAATAAATATTCTCTACAAGTATAGTATAGCGTCCTCTCCTTGGTGGTATAGTTTTCAAGGAACGAGTGCAAACTCTGATACCAACTAACGTAGCGGAAACTTTCTAAGAGCCTGTTGATTCTAAATGAATATCAGACTTATAGGAATCAAAGTTCATTGATTTAAAAAAAAATACTGAAAATTGGAAGAAACAACTTTAATACAGAAAGATTATTTTAATTCAATTTAAAAACTGTCTCAACTCTAAGATTTACATGATTATATATAAAAAATAACTTTCAAAAAATTTTAATAATTTAATATGGTAATTGATTCTAAAAAAGAAACAAATCCCATATTTACATAAATAAGAAAAATAAATCAAAACTAACTTGAATAGGAAAATAAATATAATATCTTAAATAACACCTAAAAATAAGTTTACTATCAAAATTAAATAAGGAAAATAAAAAATATCAAAAATATAAATATATAAATATAGAAAAACACAACTCTTGTTGGTCTCCATCAAATGGTTTGCTTCTTCTCCTCCTTTCTTTCTCACACTCTCTCTTTCTCTCTTTTCTTTTTTAATTTTTAATTTTTTAATTATATTATTATTGATTAATTTTTAATACCGAGATCATGTTGGATTCATATTGATATTAAAAAATAAAATAAAAATGATTTTATACATTAAAAATTTTATATTGAATTTATTTTTTAAATACTTATATACAATTTTTTGATTATATTAACTATTAAGATTTACAATTAAAATAAATATCATTTTAATATAAATTGAAATTACTTTTTCATTTGGATTGATAATCATTTAAAATTAATGTGAATTTAAATTTAAATTTTAAATATAAAATTATAAGAAACAGATACGATAATAAATTTCAAATACTCAATCTTTAAAATAACTGGTTATTCAAATAACAACCTTTTTTATGAAATGATTTAGAAAAAAAAAAAAATTATTTTAAAAATTACATTTCATTTCTAATTCCGGAATCAACCAAAAGTTACCTGTATTGAATGTATCTTTATGTTTTAGTCAAAGAAAAATCATATTAGGATTTAAATTCTAATAAGAGTTTTCTTTTTTAATTTCAAATTTATGAGTTCCAATTTGAATTTGTACTTACAATCATAAAATTATTGACATTTTTTTTAAAAGAAAAGATGATTAATCATCATTCATATTATATTAAACACACTACACCTTAATTTAAAGAATAAAAATATAAAATACACATAAAAAATATCAAATCAATAAAATGACTTGAATTTCTTATAAAATTCTTCAAATCATATTGATAAAAAAAAAACGGATAACTTTGCAGAAAATATATTTTACTTGATAATTATTAAAATATAAATCAACTTTCATTTCTTTAAATAAAGTTTGATTATTTGAATATTTATAATAAATATAAACCAAAAAATAAAATTGAAAACTATTTATAAGAGAACAAAATATTTTTAAAAAATAATAAAATTTTATGAAATGAAAACTACTAAAACTTCTATTAAAAAAATAAAAGGCTCCAAAAAGGAAATAAAAAAAATACGAATAATAATAAATTTATGCCAAAAAAGACATTGATTAATAGATTCAGAAAAATCTATATTTATTGAACAGAAAATCTAACAAGTTAAAAAAAAAAAAAAAAAAAAAAAAAAGGAAACCATGTCTATCAATAGGGAAAATGGTGGTTGAAGAAGAAAATTTTAGAAAAGAAAAGAGACAAAAAGGAAAAACGTAGACCACGTTGTTGATTACAAACAACCATCAACAACATTTAACGAGTCATTGATTCAATTGATTTGGACACAAGTTTGGACTTATACTTCCACTGATATAAGCATCCAATAATGTGAACCCAAGGCTTAAACTCGAAGATTATACTAATAGCTGGACTGAGAATCTACAAGTGGATTTGAGTCATAAAATTAACCAAAAATGAAACAAATCTCTATGTAAATCCGTGGAATCTTAGCACATGTATATTTGAAAAACAAGATACTTACAGTTCAGACTAAGGAATAAATTCTTACATTATCATTGACACTGTGCTTATATATATATATATATATATATATATATATATATATATATATATATATATATATATATATATATATATA
>CANXYC010396162.1:0-14173 GCA_948193065.1 Aleurites moluccanus
CTTGCTCAAATAGACACAACTTATCACATACTCAGAATCTTATCAAACCATTTTGCAGAATTATAGTTAAAACATAAATTAACAACTTTCATATTTTACACTTTACCCAAATATATCTTTAAGAGCAAGTAATGGCCAACACTGAATCCTGCTGCAGTTCAAGACAAAGTTTCTGAAATTTCCAAACTTCTCATTAAAATTTTAAAATTCTCCAAATAAAATAAAATTGATAATTACACTTCAAAATGGCAGATATTACAAAAATCAATGGTTTCTTGATACAGGAGCTACTGACCATATAGTGTGCTCTTTGGATCTTTTAACCAACCCAAAGCCAGTTTCTGGAATTTTTGTCAAACTACCAAACAAAGAGCTAGTAGAAGTCACTCATATTGGTGATGTTTACTTGAGTTCAACCTTTATTCGTTTTAAATCCTTTCTTGTTTCACAGTTTTCCTTCAATCTTATTTCAGTTTCTCAACTTACTGATCACTCTAATTGCCCTCTTTTCTTTAAATATGATTTTTGTGTTATTCAAGACCAACACTTGAATATGATTGGTTTGGCTAGAAAAAGAAATCGCCTATATCAGCTACAACTATATGATAATCAACAAAAACCTCTATAAAAACATACATAGCAGCTAAATAAACCATCCTGCAATGCCATTCAACATTCAATAAACCAACATCAACCATTTCCCTTGTGGCTTTATAGACTTGGGCACACACCAAACTCTAGACTTCAAATACTACATAACATTGACTCTACAATAACCCCAACACCAATACCTCCTTGTGATGCTTGCCATCTTGCAAAATAGAAACGTCTTCCGTTTCCTAATAATCCAACAACAACAAACGAAAGCTTTGATTTAGTGCACACAGATATTTGGGGATCCATGACAGTGTCTTCTCTCAATGGACACAAATATTTTTTGACAATAGTAAATGATTGTACTAAAAGTACTTGGGTGTTTTTAATGAAACAAAAATCAGAAGCCAGAGAATTGCTACAACATTTTTGTACCTATGTTACTGTATAGTTCAATAAAAGAATAAAGTACATACGTTCTGACAATGGCCAAGAATTTAATATGCCTATTTTTTATGCATCTCAAGGCATTGAGCATCAAACCTCTTGCATTCACACTCCACAGCAGAATAGTGTGGTTGAAAAGAAACACCAGCACATTCTCAACATGGCTCGTGCACTAAGATTCCAAGCAAACTTACCTTTAAAATTCTAGGGCGAATACATCCTTCATGTTGTTTACCTCATTAATAGAATACTTTCTCCTTTGTTACACAATCAAACACCTTATTACCTTCTCCAGAAAACATAACCAACATATTCCAATTTAAGAATATTTGGTTGCCTTTGCTATGCCTCCAACACAAAACCTATAAAATCAAAATTCCATCCTCTAGCTTTCAAGTGTATCTTTCTTAGCTTCTCCACAGGCACTAAAGGCTATAAACTATATAACCTTACTACTAGAAAATTCACCATATCTAGAGATGTTGTCTTTTATGAAACATCTTTTCCATACCAAACTAATTTTTCGACTGATGCCACCCAACCATTCCAAAGTCCCACCGAAGAGACAGCTGATTATATTATCCAATCACTTGATTATGATGACCCATATTTATCCTCACAAAATAACCAGCAGATTGCCAACTCCTCTCCATTAAGAACTGATGACAACCCATCAGCAAATTCACCTATTTTACCTACAGACACATCATCAACTCCATCTAATTCACCATCCCCCATTCAAATACAGATTGAACCCATCAGCACTCACCCATAGCCTATAACTTCACAGCCCATTAGACAGTCCATTAGACCGAAACATTCACCTAATTACCTTTGTGATTATCATTGTCAATTGATACAAGGGACTTCTTCCTCTCTGCCAGATTAGTCATCACTCAAGGTAAGTTCTACTCCTCATACACTATCTTCTGTCTTATCTTACACTAACCTTTCTCCTAGTCACCATGCTTTCTCCATATCCATCACCATCCCAACAGAAGCTAAGACCTATACCCAAGCTGTTAAACACGATTGCTAGAGAGAGGTCATGAAAGATGAGTTAGATGCTTTAGCCATCAATAATACATGGGACATCATAGACTTACCCCCAGAAAAGACACCAATTGGGTGCAAATGAGTATACAAAATCAAACATAAAGCAGATGGGTCGATTGAGCGTTACAAAGCACGATTGGTGGCCAAGGGCTATACTCAATAGCCAGGTTTGGATTATTCAGACACTTTTTCCCCTGTTGCTAAAATGACCACTATAAGAACCATTTTGGTAGTAGCTGCAATAAAGAACTGGAACTTAGAGCAACTTGATATTAATAACGCATTCTTGCATGGAGATTTGAATGAAGAAGTTTACATGGTTATTCCACCCGGATTAACTACATCAAACCCCAATCAAATATGCAAATTAAACAAATCCCTTTATGGGTTGAAGCAGGCAGTGGTACACAAAATTATCAAAGGCTCTACTCACACAGAATTTCAGCCAGTTAGAAGTAGATCATATCCTGTTCTACAAAGTAACGTCCACATCTTATATAGCATTGTTAATCTACGTGGATGATATTATTTTAGCCAGTAATAGTATGACAGAGATACAACGTGTCAAGAACTATCTCCACCAAGAATTCAAAATTAAAGACCTAAGGCACTTGAAGTTTTTCTTGGGTTTGGAGATTGCTAGAACACGACATAGGATTAATTTGTGTCAATGGTAGTATGCGCTAGAAATCCTTGATGAAGTAGGTTTCTTAAGTTGTAAACCTAGTTCTACACCTATAGTGTCCAACTGCAGACTTTTTAGTGATGGAGAACTATTAAAAGATGTCACTTCATATAGACGGCTCATAGGAAGGCTATTGTATCTCACCACTACATGTCCAGACATTTCTTTCGAGGTACAACAGCTTTCATAATTCCTGGACAAACCCACAACCATTCATCTTCAAGCAGCGCACAGAGTGTTAAGATATATCAAAAAGGCACCAGGACAAAGGCCTTTATTATCCTGCTTCATCAGTAATTCAATTAAAGGCTTTCTCAAATTCTGACTAGGCTACCTATTCCTTGACTCGACAATCAATCACAGGATTTTGTGTTTTTCTTGATTCATCTTTGATATCCTGGAAATCTAAGAAATAGAACACTATCTCACGTTCTTCTTCTGAAGCGGAATACCGTGCCTTAGCCTCTGTGACTTGTGAAATACAGTGGTTGCTTCATCTTCTCAAAGATTTACAAGTAAATCATTCTTCCGCAACGCATATATATTGTGACAATCTTTCTACCATATACATTGCAAAAAATCCAGTGTATTATGAACGGACGAAACACATAGAAATCAATTGTCATATTGTGCGGTAACGAGTAGCAGACCAGATAGTGATTCTTTTTCCCGTTTCCTCTCACTCTCAACTGGCAGATTGCTTCACAAAACCATTGTGTTCTTCGATGTTTCATCAGTTTCTTCTCAAACTGGGTATACAAAATCTATATACTCCAGCTTGCGGGGGGCTAACAGAATTTCAACCAGCAATAGATTGCCATCCTGGCAATCCAAAAGAGACAGCAATATTGGCTAAGAAAGAAGTTCAAGAGAATACCAAGAAGACTTGATTTAAGAGTGCTGGAGCTGGGTTTTAGACTTGTTATAAGTTTGTTAAATTGTGGCTGGTCCATCTTTAGTTTGTTAGACACAGCTGGCCCAAGTTTATTAAATTAATTCAACACGTGTATTATAATTAGTTTTTTATTTTTCATTTAGTTTATGTATATATAAATTTGATATTTACTTCAGAAATAAGATGAGCCATATTTTCACAATAGTTGTTTCTTGTTACATATATTAATATGGTTACAATTTTGAACTCTAATAGAAATTTGAGTAATTAAATAAAATTATTAATTTTCAAAATTATAAAATTATGAATTTTAAATTTTAATTGAAATTTAAGTGATAAAAATATTTTTTTATAGTATATATTATGATGCTATAATAATAATGCATATTCATTTTTTTAAGAAAATAATGTTTTTTAAAAGATGATTGTGATAAATAAATAAATAATAACATAGAAGATAAGTGTGATTAAAATTAAATTAAAAGGGATTGTTACTAATTATCGTATGGTTAAGTACATATATAATATAAAAATTTGTGAATTCAAATTTTAACAAATGTAACTCTTACCTTTAATAGTTTTGAGTTTGAATACAAGTGTGATATATTTTTTTAAATAAATTGTTTTATCATTTTGAGATTGATAATACAAATTTCGATCAAAATGATGAATAAAATTTTTGTAATAATGCAATACTGAAATCAATCATTTGAACTTTGAAGTTATAAAGATCAATTATAGTTATTTTATTTTTTCTTTTAAAAAAAAGTTATTATTTTTTTTATATCGAGATTATTCATATAAAATCCTATTTGATTATGAATATAATATGTGTTATTATTACACTACACAGATATATGACTGTAATATATAACAAAGAAAGCGTTGAAAATGGAGGAAAAAGTGGTCAATACACTGAATTGTAGCAAATTTGTGCATTAACATATGAATTGGGTTACATAAGGCAGACAAGCCACAATTATTTGTCCCCCGAGTCTTGTAGAGTATAGATGAACAAGTAAACCCATGAATGATCTATCAATAAAAATTGAAAATTGCTTTTAAGATTTCTAACAAATAAAAGGTATATGGTGCTTATGGGATTTTTTTGGCTGGTCCTAGACCCTGAGGCTATCCATCTATCGAGACAAGAGAGCCTAAGGCATTAGACATTAGACATAAGCTCGGTAGGTGATGAATGAAGCCAAGGTAATTGAGCATAAGTGAGAGGTTGTGAATCTTCATGAGCATTGAAAAGCTAAATTGAAGGTGTTGGACCAGTGTGAGGAAGGACAGGAGGTGTTGGACTTTGGTTAAAGATGTTGGAATTTAATACATGGAAGAAATGGAGTTGAGCTTCATTGTTGGTGTTGGGCCTTTGGGCTACATGGTAAAGACTTGGAAAAAGAAGCATTAGAGATGTGCCAAGCTTATGATCTAGTGTTGATCCATCTGATCCTTAAGTTAGTGTGTTTTTCTTGGGTGTTTTAGGTGAGAGAGTTCAGCGATGATTTTCACTAAATGAATCTTTTTCAGTAAGGAAAGAAAATTTAGTACTAGGTGTGAATATGTGATTTTGTACCCAAGTAGACTAAGGTCAAACCATATTGATTTGCAATAAATCGGAGAGATCAAAGTCAACTCCGAATATAGACAAACTGGACTGTGCCAAGCTGATTGGCGTCAACTAGAGGTCAAACCACTGCGAATCTAGCGAATCAAACCGGATAGATATCAAGACAAACCTAATGGAACCTTGGCTAGGGTTTGGCGACAAGGCCAAGCCTAGCTGGCGGTACCGCCACTGGCCCAAATAGCCCTGGGAGGCACCGCCACCCAGGCCAAGAACTGCTGCCAAGCTTCAACTCCTTTGCCACCAAGCTTCAGTCTAAAATCCCACAATGGATTTCAGTCTGATTTTTCTTCAGACGTTTTTCTATAAATACAAGACTCAATTTCACTTCAAGTGGAGACCAACATAGACTCCCATTAAGTATCAGAATAACTAAGTCGAATTTTCCTTAGTTGACTCTCCTTTCTCCCTCTGTTCAACATTCTTTATTAAAAGTAGTTCAATTCTCTTTGATTTCGAACCGATTTCTTCAACTCTTCTTGAGTTGGAGGAATAGAAGACCTAGAACTATCTCTCTTTGAGTCAATCTAGAGGCGACAATTATATCAAGTCGAAGCACACTGTAGTGTTGACATATCAACTTAAAGCATGTCGTAGTGCTAACAAATCAACTTGAAGCACGCCGTAATGCTGACATATTAACTCGAAGCAAGTTGTAGTGCTAACACATCAACTTGAAGTACGCTGTAGAGCTAACAAATCAACTTGAAGCACGCCGTAGTGTTAATTTTACCAAATTCAAAGTAGAACTCCGATCCGAGCGAGCTCTAAGAAGTCATCCCCCTTAAGGCAAGACCCAACCCTTTCGAATAAGGTGTCCCTCTCAAACCAAGGTATCGTGTTCGTATCTCAAAATTAAAGGAACCACAAAATCAATTTTTTCTTAAGATCAAACTAAACCCCTTTACAAGAAGGAAGAACTATGTGGATTTTGATTCTCATTCAATGGGATACGCAAACAATGTTTCGTAGTTTCAAATTCAAAAACAACAAAAACTCTCATTTTTTTTTAAATTAATATGTTTTAATATTATTTTAAAAAGTATGTGATTAACCTAGAATTCTCATTGAGGATTAGAGTTAGCATCCCCTATTATTGACTTTTTAATGTAAAATAAACATTTTTACCTTATGTTCATTGCTTTCATGCTATAAATATGATCTTTTATATGTCATTCATGCATTGTATAATTGCTATCCTTATAATTTGCTCATGAAATCCTATTTTTATAAGGCAATTATTAAATAATAAGCCAAAATGAGAATTATTGTAAACCGAAAACCTATTCTCTGAACTCAGTCTCGGTTCGAAGGTTTAGTGATTTTATCCTTGTGCTATAAATTGGAGTCAAAATAGGCTTTCTTTCTTTTTCTCTTAAAAATAAAGGTGGCAACTCTATCGATTTTTGAAAAATCAAAGAAACAATTTGGCCGAACCTGCCTTTAATCCGTGGAAATTTGTCACCCTTTGATTTGAGCATCTCAGTGCTCGAACGAGGCCTCACACTAGACTCCAGAGAGTGACTAATTGGATAAAAAGATGTCAATCTCTAGTAGATAGCCAAAAAATTGCTTCGTTGATAAGGCTTTTTTGAGCTTTGAAGGAGGCCAAAAGTACCCTTGAGATGGAGATGAGATGGCATTTATAGTGCTTTCCCATTATTAGCGGGAAGGGGGTGGGGAGGGGTTAGAGAAAGTGAGTTGCATGGCTGCCAATTAATGATGAGTCAAGGTCATATCATTTTGTAGCTGGATAAGATGTTAGTTGTAAATTCTTGTGTTGAGGTGATTAAATCTTGTTTCCTGAAAGTGACAGGGATTGCGTACCATATGAGTTTGTAAGTAGTTGTCAGAGTTAAATTCACTTGAAAGCTAAATAAGATCATCAGTTAGTGAGGCAAAGTGCCTGCTGGAAGGAGGATTGCTAGACGATGTGCGAGGTGACTTATCTATGAGGATTTAGGCCTAATTGCCACCAATTACTTGGATTTGGTTGTTTGGATGATATGAGGTTTGCTATCTAGAGCATATGGGCTTGCCTGGGGTTTAGTTGGGATAGCCTATACTGATTTATTCATTTTAGTCCTCATCAAATGCAAAAAAATAGTGAAATACCAACAAAAATTACCGAGTAATTACTGACAATATGCTGATAGAATTTGATAAGACCTTTAAGATGGTTTATACCAACAGATCCGTTACTAGATTACATTCTGTCAAAATAATTAACATTATGGTTTGGCATTAAATTTTTGGGATGAATTGCCATCATTTTCGTCAATAAAATAATTATTACCAAAAAAAATAATTTGACAAAACATTACGGGGAAAATGGTGCTTTTTTTATAAACAGAACATCGACGGACATTGATGTGCCACATAGCATTAGTTTGTGGTTATCAACAAATTATTTGTTCGGTAATTTGTTGGTGAGTTTAGGTTTAAATATTTTTTTTTTTTCACTTTCCTTCTTTCTCTTCTCTTTTTTGTTTCTCTCTGCTTTTATCTCCATATAGCACCACCTCATCTCTCTCTCTCCATCTCCACAACTCTAGCGCCATCGTCTTTGATCACTAGCTTTGCCACTGACAGTCGTTGTCATTGTTGTGTTTGTTAGATTTTACTAGCCTAAAATATGCATACATAAATTAAAATCGCAAATATTGCAGTAAGTAAATAGACTTGCAATTGTTAGATACTCCCCTATAAACAAACATGTTTAATTAATCTGAAATAATAATACAATCATCGCGCATATGTGTCTAGGCAAGGGCGGAGCCACTATAAGGGCAGCAGGGGGCAGCTGACCCTGCTCAATATTTCTTTTTATTAGCACTATAGTAGTTCAGGCTATGTATTTTATGTTTGCCACTACTGAATTTTTGTTTCAGTGGATCTATATATTTTCTTTTTCTCTAACTGGGCTTGGGCTGAATTTCAATCTTTATTTTCTTCTTTTCTTTTTTTTTTTTTTTCTCTAGCAGCCCAAGCAAAATTCAAGCCCTACATATATGAGAAATTAATCCATAAACCTAATTTATTTCAGTGTCACTCCATTAAACTTATTGCTCTCCACCTCTCCTCTATTCCAACAGAAAATCTACCCAATTTCAGTACAACAGAGTTGGTTTTTCTTCTTCAAGAACTTGTAAGCTCCTTTTCTTTTTCTTCTTTTGAAAAAAAAAACATTTAATTTTGATTTTATTTGTTAAAAATAAGTTGCCATTTATTAAAAATAAGAAAAATAAAATAAAATGTTCACTGAATTGTTGAATGAAATATGAATTTTTATTTTTCTTATGTGTTTTCTAAAGATTTCTTTATTAAGGTTGTCATTCATTAGTTAATTAAAAAAATATAATAAAAATTAAGTCATGCAGCATAAAAGATAAAGAAAATGAAATGGGTTTATACGTTTTTTACCTTTTTAAAATATTTTACCTTTTTATAATATAATTTTTGTATCACTGATGCAAAAGGATAATATTTTACCGTTTTATACGTTTTAACTATCAATATACTAAGAAAAAAAAATAATAAAATTTAATTAAATAAGAATACTTTAAAGAAAAAGAGCTTTAATTTTAAATTTGCATTTTTAAATTAATAAGTTTGTATTATTGGTTAAATTGAAAAATATAATAAATAAATAATGAGAAGTAAATGTTTGAGGTGAATCCCATATTTTAGAAAATTAATTTTAAGATGTCTAATATATTTCCTATGTATTTTTCGATACCCGAAAGGCCGAACTTGAGTTTTATGTGTTTGATAGATCAAATCTTTAAAATGTTGTCTAATAGAGTCGTTTAAAATAAATGTATGTAACTATATTTTTTTATAATGTTAATTTTTATTTCAATTTTATTTTTATTTATTTTCTGTTATTTATTTCAACTCTCAAACTGATTGTTTAATTTCTTTTTAATATTTCTATTACTGATCTATACGGCATCTCAAATTCTTAAATTGGACATTTTAAACTTTCAATTAAATTGAATCATCAAATCAATGAGCAATTTTTTTTTTTCTGTAGAGATTTAATTTAGATTTATTTATTCGAATATATGATAGATATAAATGTTTAGAATTACATAAATTGAGTTTTAGTGAAATATTAGGTAATTACTTTTTTATTAATTGGCTCAGGCATTAATCAAATGATTGCAAGTTTTAAACGTGCTAGAATTGAAGAGTAACTACTTGACTCACCTTAGTCTACGCAAGCACACCCAAACGAAGTTGTGTCAAATCAAATCCCAATTCAACAAAAAATTTCGCAAATTGTTAACTCCGAACTCGCACAAATTAATTTAGAAGATAGATTTGTGGTGGATCCAGGATTGAGATTGCCAATAGCTACTTATGATGCCAATGGAAGAGAGAATATTAGTTGAGAATTTTTGCTTAAAGGTCATTGTCATCCAATGCTTAGTGAATTTCTTAAAACCTTATTTTCTAGGATTAATCGTAGGTTTAAACCTCAATGGTATAAAGAATTTGCTGGTTGATTGGAATATAGTGAAGTGAAAAATATGGTCTTTTGTTTAAATTGCTATCTATTTAAAGTTTTTCATGGCGATCAATGCGGTGAGGATGCATTTGTTCATAATGGGTTTAGAAATCGGAGAAGAAAAATTATTTGAAAGCTCATGTTGGAGAGCAAAACAATATCTGCAGAAGATGTGTTGTCTTGTCAAGGATTAATGAATAAAAAATAACACATAGACACCAATCTTATTAATATATATGATCAAACAAGAGTGGATTACTGTATTCGATTATTCTCTTCTATCAAATATACGAGGTGGCTTTTAAGCAAGGCATTGCCTTTTCATGGTCACGATGAGACATATAATTCAAAAAGGCCAGGACTCTTTCTTTATCTTCTAGATTTTCTTTTTGAAGATAATGTTGAGGTGAAAAAAAATTGTACCAAAAAATACTCTAGAAAATCACAAATTAACTTCACCCCAAATCCAAAAGGATATTGATAATGCTGTTATATTTTTAACTACAAAAACTATCATTAAAGATACTGGGGATGAATATTTTTCTCTATTAGTAGATGAGGCTCATGAAGCATCAACAAAAGAACAAATGGTTGTTGTTTTACGTTATGCGAATAAAGATGAGTGTATTGTGGAATATTTTCTTGGCATTGTTCATGTTTCTGAAACTTCTGCTCACTCACTAAAAGTTGCTATAAAGTCTCTATTTGCCATATATGGATTGAGTATGTCACGTATACGTGGGTAGAGTTATGATAGAGCTAGCAATATGAGGGGAGAGTTCAATGGTCTCAACAGTTTGATATTGTCAGAGAATAAATCCATTTTTTTATCTCAATTGTTTTGTTCATCAACTTCAATTAACACTTATAGTGGTTGTAAAAAAAATACAAGGAGCTTCATTCTTTCTTTGATTATCTTGTACTATTATCAAATGTTATCGGATCTTCTTGCAAGCGAAAAGATATTCTTCAAATGAAATATATAGAAAAAATTATTCAATAAATTTATTATGGTGAAATTAAGATTGGAAGAGGTTTGAATCAAGAAACAACTTTGAAAAGACCTAAAGACACACGTTGGGGTTAACATTATGGTACTATTTTGAGTTTGATTACTTTTTTTTCTGCAACTATTGATGTGCTTGACTTTATAGCAAATGCTATTGTGGAGGATAAAAGTACTGAAGCAAGTACTCTTTTGCTTTTCATTCAAGATTTTGAGTTTGTATTCTTATTGCACTCAATGAAAATAATTTTGGAAATTACGAATGACTTGTCACAAGCATTACAAAGAAAAGATCAAGACCTTGTAAACGCTATGCTTCTTGTCAACATAACTAAGCAACAGTTGCAAAGGATGAGAGATTCTGGTTGGGAGAAGTTGTTTGATGAAACTTATACATTTTGTAATGTGCATGAGATTGACATCCTGAAGATGGAAGATGTATTTATGATTAAACGGAGATCACGTCGAAGAAGAGAAGAAGTCACAAACCTTCATCACTATCAAATTGAGTTACTTTATACAGTAATAGATAGTCAACTTCAAGAGTTAAATGATCGTTTTGATAATATTAATACAAAGTTGATTTTCATGTATGAGATGTTTTGATTCTGGTAACTATTTCTCTTCGTTCGATAAGAAAGAATTGATTGAATTTACAAAAATTTATCCATTGGAGTTTGATGATAGGAAACTTTTGGCACTTGATGAGCAACTCGAAAATTACATTATAAATGTGAAAAATGATCTTGAATTTTCTGATGTGAAAGGAATTGGTAAGCTTGCACAACAGTTGGTTAAGAAGAAAAAAGACAAAGTATACAATTTAGTTTATTTGTTGTTAAAATTGGCTTTAATTTTATCTGTTGCAACCGCAATTATGGAAAGAGTTTTTTCAACGATGAATATTGTCAAAAATACATTACGTAATTGAACGATAAATATTTGATTGAATGATTGTTTGATATCGTATATTGAAAGGGATGTGTTCACAAGCATTGAAAACGAAACTATCACGCAACAATTTCAAGTAATAAAATCCTGAAGTATGTTATTGTAAAGAATATTATAATTTTTTACTATTTTGAAAGTTTATAATTTTGATATTTATCATATTTAAATTTTAATTACTTTGTAATTTTAAAAATATTTTATCCATGCTGATATTAAATCCTAGTTCCGCCCCTGTGTATGTGGAACTATCACATTCAGCATCTCTTATTCAAAAGCTCTAAATGAATAAAGATTACATATTTATGCATATCAGAGAGAAATGACTTAAGTCTATATTTATATAAAAATATAGTTAGATTCTATCATCAAAATTCTAATAGGGTCAAATTCAATTAAAATTTAGACTATACTTAATCCAAAAACATACATTATAATACTCAAACCCAATTTATTAATTTTTTTATGATAATAAAATATATAATATAATATTTTAAACTATCATGGTCACTAATAATTTTCGCTGCATTTTTTGGTCCATCCAGGTATGCTTTTTAAATTTTTTTTCTTGTTTTCTTGTTTTCCCATTTGCTTTTGATAGTTTTTGCTTTTTAATTTGTGATCTCAGTCCATCTCTTTTCTACTCTCTCCCTCTTTACTTCTTTCGTATGCGTGCACATATACAACACACATTCCTCCTCCTCCTCTTTTGAAATTTCTTATGATGCATTCAAATTCTTTGTTTTGTAAATATTTGTCAAATACCCATTTTTGTTTTGATGTTTTTAGCCGATACCCATTTTGATATTTTGTCTAATTTCAATATTGTTTTGTTGAGAAAAATGCTGGATTTTGAAATTATTGGAAATTTGGAATCGTTAACAGTAATTTTAGTGCAAAGTAGCAGGTGGCATGCTATGCAACAATGAATTTTTTTTTTCTTACTTTCGGATTAATGCGGGGGACTGGAAGTAAACATGAATTCTTTGATAGTACCAAGAAATTCCTTGAAGCAATGAAGCCAAATGGTGATTTTTTAGTGAATATGTCAAGTTTCCATCTCAATTTGCATGCTTTGAAGCTCTGTTTTTTGTTTTTATTTATGCGTTCTTCAGTTTATTGATGAGCTTTGAATTTGGAATTTTCAGTTATAGTATTCCTTTTTGCAGGTTTGGCTTCTTTACTTTTGTTGTTTATTATACATATTTTTCTGATCTTAAACCCCATTTTAGATCTCAAAGAAATTTAATTTTTGATAAATATTATTGAAAATATAAATTTGTTACTGGAATTACCTTTTTATGGGTATGTTGGATCATGATTGAAAAATTGTAGAGGAGAAACTCATCATTAATAATTGGATCATGATTAAGTTAACAGGACCTGCAATTGCCTTCTAAAAGAGGAGGAACTCATCATTAATGATTTTCTTGATTGCTAGCTTTAGATATTATTGTATCAAAATCTGCAAGTATACTGATTATAAAGCAAGTAATAAAGATAAAGATAAAGCAAGTAATAAAGATAAGTAGGATATCGTTTCCATAAGAAAAAAGTTAATAAGTATTAATTATTAATTTATTATGTGCCCGTTTGGCACAGATTTTGGAGAGGAAAAAGTAGCTTTTTTAGATGAAAAATTGATTTTAACTCAGTTTATAGTGTTTGGTAAATATCAAAATTAATAAAAACAATTATCTAGATAGCTAAAATTCAGCTTTTTTAATAAGTTAGAAATTGAAACTTTTCAGTAAAACTGAATTTTAGATTAAACGCGTAGCTAATTTTAAAAAATTAATAGACAAAAATACTCTTATGAGTTTATAAACAGTTTTTAAATAGTATTTTACCAAACACAAACATATAGCTAATTACTTTTAGAAATATCACTTTTAGAAAAATAACTTTTCTCCATAGAAAAAGCTATTTTCATAAGCTGTGCCAAACTGAGCCTATATTATTTAGAAAATAGATTAAAGAATTTCAGACTTAAAATAAATTAAATTAATATAAAAGTTTATAAATTATATTTTATCAATTGACTGTTTATTACTTTTTTATATATTTTTTAATTAGTTTAATTTATTAAAATTAATGATAAGACTTTCCTCAATTATATAAAGTTTTATTTCAAGTTATAACTCAAATATTCAGGTTAACTTTTAGGGATGATCACGAGACGTGAGTTATTTCATCTGAACCGTATATCCGAATCGTTTATAAACGAAAATATAAAATCTCTGAATACTCAATTTATATTTGAATCGAATTGATTCGATTAATATGAAGTGATTTGGATCCGAAAATTAATGAATAATTAAATTTAAAACCGAATCAAATATGAAATATCTGAATCGAACTGATAAGTAATATATATATATATATATATATATATA
>CANXYC010396197.1:0-15278 GCA_948193065.1 Aleurites moluccanus
TTTATGATAATTTTGGTGAAACCTAGCCATCCATCCATCCATTTTGTTTACTTTAATGCTATTTGTCCATCCAAAGTCAACAAAGGTGGCTGCCATATACATTTGCCACACCAAATCAATAACCAATGGCAAAAATCCAATAGTTTGAGCTTATGATAGCAAATTTGCATCCTATTGATCCAACCATCCATTTTTCCATCATTTGATCCAATGGTTGGATTTAATCAAGCCTAAACTAATACCATAAGGTTGCACACATCCTATAATCCCATATTATAAAGGAAAAGACCAAAATGCCCTTAGTGCAACCGAAGCACCTCAAGCGCCTCAATTAAGCAGTTTGCCGGGAACAGTTTTCAGCCGGATTTATTTCTCCATCTATTATTCAAATAAACTAAATAATATCATTTCCATTCACATAAATTCTTTTCTTTCTTTGAATATATTGTTAATTCTATAAAAACTCGAAGGGGCTGTGAAATGACCATTTTGCCCCCAGTTCACCAAAATTTCAAAATCGCCTGATTTTGTCCTAATAGCCTTTAAATCAGTTCTATGCCTAAAATTAACTCATATAACATGCACAACTATAAATTTCATGCATAAATACATAATATTACCCAATTCAAAAGAAAGAAAAAAAATTTCTCTCTACGTTCCCCTTAAAGGTTCCAATAGGGTTTAGGTTGAGATGTTACAAGTTACCTTTTGAAGACTGGTTTCTTTGGAATCTATCTTAGTCCTTTAGTCACTCATCAGGGTGGGAGTGGAGATTAGTTTTTGCTATTGTTTGCTGGAAGTTATGGATATGAAGGAACAAACAGGCGCTTGAAAAGGAGTATGTGAGTATTAATAATCCGTTGAGTAGTATTATTTCTTTTTCCAAAGAAATGTGGAATGTTCAAGTAATGAGTGTGCTTCCTTCTAGGAAAGATTCTATTTGCCAGTATTATGGTGTAAATTAAATACAGATTGGCTTTGTTGGGTAGAGCAAGAAGAGCCTATGCTGGTGGGGTTACTAGGAATAATTTTGATGGGTGGATTAGTGGTTTTGTAGCTCAAATTAGGAGATTGTTTCAATACTATGACTGAGTTTTGGGGGTTGGTTCTAGGATTGAGATTGGCATGGGAGTGTGGTATCACCAATTTGCTTGTTGAGATGGATAATAGTAGTGTGGTTATTATTATTGCACAGCAGGAAGTGGAAAATAATCAATTCTCTAGTCTGCTTCATGAAGCAAAAAATTTGATGCAGCGACTTTGGAATGTTCATATCTAACATGTGTATAGGAAGGTTAATACATATGCAGATTGGCTTGTTCAGTATGGTGATTATATGGAGATTGAGTGTCATATGTTTTTGGATCCTCCTCCGAATATTTATAACCTACTTCTTCATGATTTTTATAGGGTGTCTTATTTGAGAAATTGTGTTTTTTAATTCTTGTGTTTTGTAAAGGGTTCCCTTCCTTTGTATATATATATATTCAAAAATTTAGATAAAATATATAATATGCATGGTAAAAATAATTATACTTTAAAATAAATAAATGTACTAAATATAATTGTTAATTTTATTTTGTTTCTAATTTTTTAATGATGTAATTAAATTAAAATAATAATATATATTTTAATTCAAATTAATTATAGTAAATAAAAAAAATTAAAATGAATCATAAAATAATTAGAAAATAAAGTCAATAATTTTAGTGGAAACAAAATCATCATCTTCTCATAAATTACTAAAAGATTTTTATGAATGGCCCCACTACCCCATAATAAATCCGCCAGTGTAGGGGTTGAGGGGCTGATGTGCCAAAAACACATCAGTTTTTGTTGTGTAAGCTTTTTAGGAGTCAAATTTTTTTTGTAAAATTTCTTAAAAATTATAATATTATAGTATTTTTTACAACGAATCCAGTAACATATTTTTTATATAAAACAAAAATTAAAAAAAAAAATACAATATAAATGTATTAAATCTAGACCGTTAAAATCTAATAGTCTAGATTTAACATACTTCTAATATATATTTTTAATCTATTTGATTTTTGTTTTATACAAAAAATATGTCATTGGACTCGTTATAAAAAATACTATAATATTATAATTTTAAAAAAATTTTACAAAAATTTTTTGGCCTTTAAAAAAACCTACATAGCAGGGGCTGATGTATTTTTGGCACATGAACCCCTCAACCCCCAAGTGTAGGTAAATGATACTTATTTACGCATATATAATAATTAATTCGTTACAATCTAACATAATTTTATTATTGAAATATAATTTAAAAAGTTGAGAGAAAGCTCTTATAATGAATTTATATGGATTTCATTGAAATCATACATGCAATTGATAAGATAATATTTTTATTTTTCCATCCACAAATATCTTGAAATTAGATGTCGGTAAACTTCAACTATATATGGGAGATTGTGAGACCCACAATATATAAGCAAGTGCTGTATTTATATTAAAAATCATTTTCTATATTTCAAAAGTCAAATAAGCAAGATTAGAGATGATAATATTGGTCTGACTTGTAAATATTTAATCCGGTCCAATTTAAAAGTGGCGGGTAATATTCGATCTGTTTAATAAATGAGATAGAATAAATTTTTTAATTTTATATCAGTGATGCCGTTTAGTAAATGGGGTGGAATAAATTTTTTAATTTTATATCCGTGATAGATTTGGGTCAGATTTGAGTAATAATAATATCGTTTCAAACTCGATCCGATTAGATATATTATATATATTTTTGTTTTTTCAATATATATATATATTTAAAAAATAAAAAAAAATATAAATGAGTATTTTCGATTCGTCCCGTTATTCGCTCCGTTTTTATTTTTATTGTTAAATGGGTGGGGATAGGGTTTTGCAAAACATGAAAAATAAAAAAAAAAATTAAAAGAAAAAAATAATAGAATAAAATACTAGACTTGAAAACTATGGGCATGCTCTCTTTTGTGTCTATAAGAAGGCTAGAGGTTCATTTAACTTGGAATTCATCGAAGCAGGCAGCCAAAATGGCCAAGTATGCTTTGGCTAATGTCTTGATTCTCCTTCTGAACTTGGGGACTTTGCTCACTTCTCTTGCTTGCCCTTATTGTCCTTACCCAACTCCACCATCTCCTAAGCATCCTCCTAAGTTGCCACCCAAACACCCACCAAAAATAAAACCACCCTTTCATCCAAAACCACCAAAAGTGAAGCCACCCTTTCGCCCAAAGCCACCAAAACCACCCAAGCCTCCTGTTGTTCCCAAACCACCTATTGTGAAACCACCAACCATTCCCAAACCTCCTCATGTACCAAAACCACCAGTTGTGAATCCTCCCTATATACCAAAACCTCCTATAGTAAAGCCACCACCACCCATTTATCCACCAAGACCACCAACTTTGCCACCAAAGCCTCCAGTAGTAACCCCAAAACCACCAACTTTACCACCAAAACCTCCTGTGATCAGTCCTCCCATAAATCCTCCAACATCACCAACTTTACCACCAAAACCTCCTGTGATCAGTCCTCCCATAAAGCCTCCAACACCACCAACTTTACCACCAAAACCTCCTGTGATCAGTCCTCCCATAAAGCCTCCAACACCACCAACTCTACCACCGACACCACCAACTGAAACTCCATGTCCTCCACCACCACCGCCTCCGGTCCCATGTCCACCACCACCACCAAAGCAAGAGACTTGCCCAATCGATACTCTAAAGCTAGGAGCATGTGTTGATGTGCTAGGAGGTTTAGTGCACATTGGTGTCGGCAGTAGTGCTAAGGACGCTTGCTGTCCAATACTTCAAGGACTTGTGGACTTGGATGCTGCTCTTTGTCTTTGCACAACTATTAAAATTAAGCTTTTAAATATCAATCTCATTTTGCCAATTGCTCTTGAGGTTCTAGTCGATTGTGGAAAAAATCCACCTACTGGATTCAAGTGTCCTGCTTAATTAACAACAATATTTACTTTTATTTTTAACTTTTTGGAGGTGTTTAATTTACGAGCAGGCAGACGGAGTTCTCTATCACCAAACAAGCGGTGTTAGTCATATTACCATGGAATAACTTGTGATTGTATTAATTGTGTTTGTTCTTTTGTTTTGTTTTCTTTTCTTTTTTCTCAATGTCTTGCAATGGATATATACATTTGAGAACCTTTTAATTGATGTTTGTTCTAAGGACATGGCTATGTTGATTCATTCCTGTCTTCTTTGTTTTCTTGATCACTCCTCACCATTTTCATTATCATTATTGTTAGGATCCATCGGAATTTATTTGGAATAATATAGATACAATGATAAAATAAAAAACATGGAGAAGAAATAAATTTATGTGGTTTGATATAAATTTATGTCCACGGATGAAATGAAGTAAAATTCATTAATAAATTAAAGAGATATAAAATTAGAAAAGAGAATAACACTCAACCCTTAATTTTAAATGCATTCAATATGCTTGCCACACTTAAAAATTAATATTGAAATTACAACACTTTATGGGCTCTTAATTCTCTCTCAAATAGCTTTCAAAATTTCTTTTTAATTCCCACACATTTAATCAATGGGTAAAAGTTTCAACTCACCTATTGGGTAAAATGCAAAAAAATATATTCTATAATATTTTTATTTGTAATGTTACTTCTAACTTAATAAGCATTATCATTCAATTAGAAATAATATTAAAATAATAATTTTATTCTATAAAAAAAATAATCCTGTACTTAATTGAAAAATATTTATCACACAAAATTTAAAAAGGTCTTCTTCAAGTCTCATTATAATTTTGAGTTATAATCCTAATAATCTTCACATTAACTTAAAAACTCACAATTATGCAATTTTTAACAATCCCAATAATCTTTATTTTGACTTGAATTGTCATAATCTCTCTTGCAACAAAATAGTAGATTTTTCTCCACCTCCTCTATTAAGCCCTCAAGGATTTGTCTCAAATGTGAAAAATATCATCTAATTCCAAGTAATACTTGAACTTGCTTATTTAAAAAGATTTAGTCATTAAATCAGTTAGATTATATGTATTGCAATTATATTTCTCAATATCAAAGTTAGCCATAACTAATCAAAATAAATTTTAACTGAGATTTTGATATTAGTTTGTTAGGATTAATTATAATTTATTTAGAATTAATAAAAGTAAATAGAGAATACATAAATTTATGTGATTCGATGTATCTCATAAATTTATGTTCATAAGTGAAAGAAAGTAAAATCTATTAACAAATTAAAGAGGTACAAAATTAAAAAGGAGAATAATTTTAAATTCTTGATACCAAATATATCCAATATTGCTCACCATTTTAAAAAATTAATGTTGGAATTATAAAACTTTATGGGCACTTAATTCTCCTTGAAATAGCTTTCAAGGTCTCTGAGTTCCATATACTTAATGAATAAGTAAACGCTGCAATTCAATTATTAGGTAAAACGCCAAAATGTCCCTCCTATAATATTTATATTTATAATGCTATACATTATTAATTTTAAGTTAATAAATATCTTCACATTATTAAGAATAACACATAAAAAATATACTCTAAAAAAGTCATTTATCACTTAATTGAGAAATATTTTTCATATAAAAAAAATGGATTTTTTTTTTTTCCAAATCGCATTAAGATTTCAACCATATTCTTAATAGTTATTATTATTTTTAATTCATAGCAAGCAAAAGCAATGTGGGTTATACCGCAAGAATAATCCTCCTCCTTAATAACTCACTAAATTGACAATAATTGTCATCATAATGGTAACTCTAAAAGGTCAGTTGAGTTAGAAAAGTGAATTTCTTTCTTATCTTATCAACTGGAACAAGTATTAATTTTATAAGGAGTTTCTAAATGCATAGATTAAACATAAGATTTTATGTAACTTTAAACTGATTTAGATAAAGGATAATTCCAATAAATACATAAACAGATTCAAAAGTATTCCTAATTAAATTGAACCAAAAAAAAAAAAAAAAAATTGTTATCACAACAACACTGAACGCTAATTTATATTTTATATACAATTCAATCAACACAAAGGTAAAATAAAATTGTCTTATGGTGTGATTTTTTTTTTTTTTTTTTTTTACTTTTCAAGAAATGTTTTTTAATTTATTTATGAGAGGCCAAATTAGCAAAAATAACACCATAAGATATACAATTAAGAATAATTCTCGATTATAATAACTCTAATTTATTCTAATTAAATTACTAAAAATTCACACGATATAATCACACAGAGACTTGTATGATTGGTCCGATACTTTTTTAAAGGATCCACAATGGAAAGATACATCCCCAACCAATGACATCTCCACATAACAAAGCTTTTGTTTTCCTGAAACTTCCAATTTTCTTTTTAAAAAAGGAAAAATCAAGATTTTTGACTCTACAATTCTAAAAAAAATACATAAACATTCAATTACCAAACTAGTAACTAAATATTTTATATAAGAACTGCTATTGAAAGGCAATCCACCAAATTTTGCTTGATCAAAGGCACAAAAATTTCATTCTATTTGCTTGTAGATTAAAAAAAGCGGAAAACATTAAGAATTCTCA
The DNA here is from genome assembly GCA_948193065.1 of Aleurites moluccanus. NCBI lineage: Eukaryota > Viridiplantae > Streptophyta > Magnoliopsida > Malpighiales > Euphorbiaceae > Aleurites > Aleurites moluccanus. The sequence continues at coordinate 6,584 of CANXYC010396197.1, forward strand.
AAAGCACAAAAAAAAAAAAAAAAAAAAAAAAGTGCTAAACATTAATTGCACCAAACCTCATTGTTCTCATAATTTCCAAATAATTATCAACGTTTTTGTATATAATTATACAAAATCATGAAATAGGGTTAGTTTCAATTAAGATTTTATTACAATATGAGGCACCAAAATTTAAAATTTTCAATTAACATCCTTTGTTTCAACATAATTAAATTCCTTTTGACATCTTCTCTCTTAATTCTAGCTCAATATTTTTTTCCATCAAATTTTGCAATAGTAAGTAGTGTTTTTTTCCCCTTCTTTCCAAGAAGGAGACCCAAACCATAGGGGTGAGAAAAAACCAAGCCAACCAAAAAATCAAACAGAACCGAATTTAAATTGGTCAGTTCGGTTTAGTTTGATTTAAATTTTAGTTCGATTTAGTTTATTTTTTAAAATTTTGGTCAATTCAATTTGGTTTAATTTTTCTTTAAAAAATATAAAAAACCAAACTGATCGAAATATATATATATATATTTATTTATTTTGTTGAAAAAATAAAATAACCAAATAATCAAACCGACATATGTCAATTGGATTTGATTCGGTTAATTTTGTAAAAATTTCAATTCAATTTGGTTCAACTCAAAATTTGTTTCGATTTTTAAAATTTCAGTTCAGTTCAAACTGAATCGACCAAATGCTCACTCCTACCAAACCAAAGTTCACCCACCATTAGGACTGGGTTGAAGGTGTTGGACCTGAGTGACTGGAAGCTAAGTTGCTATATTTGTGGTCCAAGGGCTTACAAGAGAAGAAGAACAAAAGAAAAGGAAAGAGTATTAGAGGGTCAAACCTTTTCCCTAGCATGGGCCCTCCGATATTTAAGTTAGTGACTACATCTTTGAAGTAAAGGCTTGGAGGTATTTGAGTGAGAATTATATTTTATACTACTTACCTATCGCATTGTGAAAGGACGGGAAGGAATACATTTAAGTTGAGTTCCCACCTTGAGGATTGTAATGAGTAGGCAACATGGCTGCTTCTAATTAGATGGTCTATATCACATCATACAGTAGATGAACAGTGGGATGACGCTTCTGCAAGTTCAACTTGTTAGCCTTGAAGACTTGTGTTGATATGACTTAAATATCATTTTTTAAAGGTGTCAGTGATTGTCTATCCACGTGGGTGAGAGAAGATTGAAGGAGGTGCTAAGATGAATTCTCCTTGTATCGAGTAAAGTCGTTTATCAATGAGATAATGTCGTTATTTGGAAGATAGAGCTTCTTGACTATTTTCTCTCAAGAAGCTACTCATGTATAGTTTTGGAACAATTTCTTTATATTGTATTTATTATTTTGGATATTCTTATTCTAGTTGCTCCGTAGTACTAGATGACCTATTGATCTTCCCTAAGTTAACTAGCCTAAACTAGAGGGCTATGATATACTCACAACTATACAAGATAGGTATAGCAAAAGACTAATAAGATCGTTCTCACTCAAGTAAGTTTCATCGGCAATTGTGAGATTGAAGTTGTCTCAATGAAATTAAAATTTCTAAATACTCTATTCAAGATTAAATTTGATAAAATAAACTAATTAAAAAAAATCCCAGATTGAATTAACAAAATAAAAGGATCTAGGGATTTTCAATTTTACTAATTAAGCAATCATACCAAATCAATATTCATCAACCATAGAATTATAAACAAATAATCAAATTAGGAATAATAAATATATATTAACCTATCTCTCGAATTCAGTTAATGGAATAATTAATTAACGCAAATTCAATTTGTTATCCCACTATGACAATATTCCTAAGAGGGTGAATAGGAATTTATAAAATTGTATGCAATATTCAACTTGAAAGCAATATAAACCAAGATAAATATAAGCAAAGCAATTAAAGAGATAGAGATTGAGATAAGTTAGCCAATTTTATAGTGGTTCAGAGTTTAACATTTCTCCTATGTCTACTTCTCTCAATATCAACCCGATATTGAAGTTCATGAACACTGATTTTTTACACTCCTCGGACTTGTACTAAGTCGAATGGCACTAATTGGAGGCTGGCCCATTCATAGACGAACTCAGAAAATACCAGATAGAATCTAGGCCCGAGCTGCCACCCTTAATGGGTGGCATTATCGCCCTCCTCTTGGGCGGCATCAATTCCATCCCCTCTACTGTCGCCCTCCTTTGCACCATATGCCATCCTCCCTCTTTGGTGGGGCCGCCACCCCCCTCCAGTGACACTCCCCTTTCTGCTCGGTAGCATTTTTGTATTTTGCATCTTTTTCACCAAATCCCACATCGAGAAATGATGAAACATGACCCCCCAAGCCTCTATTATAAATAAAGAGCTTCCTCCACCTTGTAAGAGACATCGAAATCACTTAGGTTGAGTTATCACTGCTTGATTTGTCACGATGCACTTTTGGGCCGCGACGGTCATAGGGCAAGGGTAGACCTAAGGTCACCAGAAACCCGTAGAAACCATAAACAATCCATTTATCAATCATTCAATCAATATTAATTCATTAATTAATACTTAAATCCCATTTATTATTTATAAATTTTACAGAAATTTTGCTAGAGTCCCCTTTGTAATTTTAACCTTAATCCTAATCCAAAACCGGGTCTCTAAAAATTTACACAGCCTGCACTAAAAATTATTTTACACTCCCAATAATTTGCCAACCTTATACCCTCAACTTCACAGTTCAACAGTTATACATAGCACTTCTAAATCTTTTTTAAAACATGTGAATTTCATTTTAACATTTTCAGTATCACTGTCTTTATCACTTCACTATCATTGTCATTATCAATCATTAAATATTACATATTACATTTTTTTAATGCCACTAAATTGTCAATTATTTCAATGTTGATATATCATTATCGTACTCAATTATCTAATTATACACAGTACTATGGAGCTCTAAGAGTTGTCACTAATGACCTTTAACAAATAAAATTCTACCTCGATGTACTTGACATCCCAATTCGGAAAAGAAATTGACTTGGAATCATCTTCCTCTATCTCATCCCTGTAAAAATTATAAACCACTATTTGGTGAGTATAAAATACTCAGTGAGCATGTATACATCATTAAACAGAAGATATAAACATATGATAATAAAAGATATCAACGGTAAGTAATAAGATATAAGTTTGGAATCAATGAATAGGTAAACAATACTTGTATCATGTAGATAAGACAGATAAAGGGCCAGAACAGTATGGACTATATGTAAACATATAGTCTCCAGTCATATCAGTATCAGTAAGCATAAGACTGATTAGGTCTTATGGTTAGGATCATAACCCTAACCAGCTAAGGCATCGGTAATCAATGTGCACATTGTCAACAGTATGTACCCACTACGCTATCGGAGCGGCAGCTCTATCAAATCCACATGTAAAATGGGTCAAGGGAAATCAATATCAATAGTCAGTATTCATTAGGAACATTATGGAACAATGGCGTTTGATTGATACACATGGGTTTACTTGTCAATCAGTACACAAAAGGCATTTCAATATCAATATCAATAGCAATCAATGAATATGGATAAATTTCAATCTTTAGGAAGATCGAAGAATGATCAATAATAACAAATGCATTTAATCAAAAAGGAAATATACTCATTGGGTCAACAAATCAAAACATAGATATGCATAATGATGTATACATTACTCACCTTAGTTTATGACTTGAACATTTCCCTTTTTCTTTATCCTTTATCTTTGCCTTATCTTTTATGGAACTATTATGTATTTTATTCATTCTTGACTCTAAATATCCAATTAATTTCTATTTAGATATTATTTAACATAAACTTACATTACTTATATGAAAGAAAATTCCTCAAATTTCCAAGTTACTAGGGTTTTTCTGTGCAAAATTCTTTACTGGCAGCCTGTGTTCCATTACTCATATCTCTCTCTACAATTATCTAATTACTTCAATTATTATCCATGATTAAACTTAACATATAGAGTTCTAACATATCCAAATTTCATATTAAAATCAGTACTACACAATTTATGGTGTTAATTTAAACTTAAGCCTATAACCAGTCCTGCTACCCTACATTCTGCCTGCAATCCTATTCTGGCATATTCTGTTCTTTTGCTAATAATTCAATCAATACTTAACCAATTACTGTAATTCTTTTTCCTATTGAAAATATACACATAAAATTATAACATACATATTTCAGAATTTTTGGATCACAGTACAATTATTAGTGAATTTCCAAAGTTAAATTATTACTCTGAAATCTCTATCCAGACATACCCTATTTCTATGCATATAATTAATTCTGTACTGATCCAATTACAAACAATTTTTACAGTCATTTATATAACATATAAATGAACATTTTTCATTTTTAATACTTTCTCTAATTCAAACTTTAATGTCCTCATATTAATATAATTTTGTAGGCTATGTTCTGTTAAACAGTCATTCCGGGCAGTCTACACTTATGACCTAATATTTCATAAAATACAAATCTAATTACAAAACCCTTTTACAGGATTATATATAAGACATAAATGAATTCTTTTTATGTTGAACACTTATTCTAATTATATCTTTAATGGTCTGTACAATAAAAACACAGTAGCATTTTTTAGAAAACTTAATTCCAAGTCAGTCACAGTTTTTATCCAATAACTCTTTCCTCACTTCGAATTTTCCAAATTCCTTTAACAGACATCTAATTAATATATTTATATATAAATTTAATGTTTTAAACATCTTCAAATTCAGTCTTTAAAATTTTAGAATATTAGCCATAATTTACTGCCTTAAAACAGATTTCAGAAACTATATAAACCCTAGCTTATTCTTTATATTTTTAACTTAATTACCTCAATTATTTGCCAAATCATGCTATAGAACTCTTGAATACAATTAAAAATAATAATTTTAGAATCATTACCTTAAGTTAAACTCTTGGATTTTATCTCATTTGATCTCTCCAAATAGCTTCACAGAAACTCCATCAACTTCCTTTCTTAACTTTTTTTTCTCTCCTCTCTTCCTATCTAATTTTAGTTGATTTATTTGGAAAGGTTAAGAGAAAATTTTCTTTCTTTAGTTACTTCTCTTATGGTTCAGCCAACTCTCTAAAAATAGCAGCCAAGATTTCTCTTTTATACACTAAATCCAACTCCAAAAAGAAATGAAGACAAAACAAAGAATTCTCTAGATTTTTTTTTTGTGTGTTTTGTCATCTTTCCAATTAATTAATAAGTCAATTAATCATTTTCTATTAATAATTACATCCCCCCCCTCCCCACCATCATGGCCGGCCACCTTGGCTTATTTCTAGAAAGGATGGGTCCCACAACTTTGTTTAATTGCATTTTCGGCTCAAATTTTTTCTTATTTATATTTTTGACCCCAAAACTTTCTGTAATTTATTCTGTCTATTTTGTTTAGATTCAACCTTAAATGTGGGGAGTGGAATACCTTATTTTAAATTATTCTATCCTTTTAAAAATAGTTCTGGGTCATTTCTGGATCCCAGACAGTGGATTTCCAAAATTACCCCCAAAATTGCCTTGATTTATAATTTTTCCATTACTCTTATTTTCAGTGTTCCAAAATATTTTTCAACTCTTTATTTTCATCATAATTTCACATAAAAATAACTAACTTGATCCCCCCAAGTTTGGGTCAGAAATTCTTAAATTTTCCGGATTGCTATTTTCCTGGCAGTATTCTCGACACCGATGATCTCCAGAAAAGTATTGCATATGCTTCCTAACTGTGTCTCTAAAATTCTTCCAATCATTTCAATGCTTTTAAACCATAAATTGAGAATTAAATCATGCATTCAAGATGGGATTTACTAGGGTATTACATGATTTCACTCTCTTCTCCCTCCTATGCCTGCTTTCTTATTTCTTTAGTTCTCTTTGAGCTAAAGAAGGAAAAAATTGAGACGGGTGGTTCCTCCAAATAATTAATTTATCTTGGCTTTAAAATTTGCTAAATTCTTCCCTCTACAAAGAGGAATCCTGCTCCAAGGAGGCAATCCAACCGTCTCTATCGCTTCCCAAGGTGGAACTCCATTCCGAAAAGGCGTTCATACCGCCGCCTCCTCCAAGATCAAGACCAAAGGTATAATCCCCAAGGGTTTAAAATCAGACTAATCCCTTTGCAAGAAGGGCAAACTATGTGGATTTTGATTCCTATTTAAAGGGATACGTAGCCCTGTTTATTTCAAAAGCATCAAATCCAAAAGCTATAAAAAAAACTATTTTCCGTTTTTTGCTTTAACTTATTTGAGGAATGTGTGATCAACCTAACCTAGAACTCATAAGGGCTAGACTTGATATCCTCTATTTTGGAATTTTAATTGTAATAATTAATCTACTTATTCTTTTATGATTTATTTAATTGCTTTAATTCTTTTATTGCTTTACTTACTCATTCATGCATAAATGCCATTCTTAAATTACTCATAAAAAATCATTTAAATTAAAGTTAAGCATAAGAGCCAAGTATTAACCGAAAACCTAGCCTCTGAATCCTCTTTGGTTTCAAAGGTCTAGTGCATTTTTCCTTTGGGATAAAGATTAGAGTCAAAAATGAGTTTTTTTTCCTTAAATTTTTTCAACAAAAATAACTTAAGGTGGCGACTCCCCGGTTCATTTTTAAAATAAAAAACAATTTACAATAAATGTGCAGATGCCGTCACAATAATGAGAAATCACCCATAATGAGCATCACAATTACAAGAGGATCGGACGAGCTGCTCAGGCGAGACCTCACAGTTGGTGACTCTACTGGGGACAAACTATTTTTCTAAAAGAAAAAGAATAAGTGGGCTATCAATTGGTTAAAATTTTTACTTGACTTTTAGTTTAAATGTGATTTTCATGCATCACTATATAACAACTAGTTACAATGTTAATCCTTTGGATTGTGAGTAGTATTGATCCGACAACTCTCTTTGAGTATGTTGGGAGATTGGCAAAAGTATCCACCCCGCGACGAATCTTCAATCTTTTTAAAGTGTAACGAGCAGTCGTAATGTTGGACCTATGCAAAACTCTTTGTTTCACATGTGGTTAGGTATATCACTGCTCTAGTATGACGGGTACCTAATATCTAAACCACCCAAACCCATTTCATGTAATGAACTTAGATCCGGACCTTAGGTCCCATGACCCATAATAATGGGAACCTTTGAATGTATGCTCATGAAATAATTTTCTCCTACATATGCATGCATACATGCATAACCATGAATCCATGATATGTAGACTAAGAACCAATAAGTTAATGGTCGACCCAAAGCATAAAAGTTTTAAGCCCAAAGTCTTGAACCCTAAGGCCTTGAACAAAATGGAATCTTTTTCCTACCCTTACATAGGCCTTGTTTGGATCATAGTGACCTGACCCAAGTGTTTCTCTTTCAAAGGTACCAATAGAGAACCAAACACCTAACATGGATGCTATCACAACACTTTTGGCGACCTTACTTAATGTCATGTCCCAATTTCAGAAGACGGTCCTAGGATGCAGGAGATGCCAGAGGCAACCGACACCCGTAGAACCCAGAATCACATGCTATTATCAAATACTATCAATTAATTAACCAATTACTCAATTATTATCCATTTTGACATTTTATAATATGTCTGTAATTCATTCTGTAATTGGCTGTAATTACTATCATCTCATGCCATACTCATACTTAATCTCATATTAAACTATACATATATAATTATAGTCTAATTATGCCATTTATACAACCCATGGAGTAACTAAATTATACATACAAAACACAGTGTTCAAAATTGTTACACTGTTATATAGACACTACAAAATTCCTCGGGAAATAACAGTCAGGAATCTGCCTTCTACTATGCACTTGGAAAGGGGAAGCAATGAAAGGGTGAGTATAAAATACTTAGTGAATCTAATATGCATCGACCATAAGAAATGGTTGGAATATTAATAAGCAATAGGCAGATGATCAATAAATATTAATCTGCTCAACAATATCTAAATAAGGAATCATAATATAATGAATGACTGTAGAGTCAATAATCAGGTCAATGAAGCTCTATCACATGGATAAGACAGATAAAGGGTCATGAAACTCATATCACATGTAACAATTATGTATCAATATACATAAGACTGATCAAGTCTTATGGCTAGGACCGTTAACCCTTCCTAGCTAGGGTATCATTATACAATATGTACATTGCCGATGGTATGTACCCACTACCCCGTCGGAGAGGCAGCTCTGTCAAATCTCATTAGAATCAATAGAAGCATGGAACAAGTCAATCGATATCAATAATCATCAATGTTCTCATCAAGTATCAATAGCTCATGAATTTAATCAAACCAGACTCCAATAAAGTAATAAATAAGCAATAGAAGAAGCAATAAACATTGGTATTAAGAATAGCAATAAACATTGGAATGATTCAAAAGTTGGACAATCAAAGTCAAGAAGTTGGCTCAAATGGCATACCAATGTCACTGGCAACGATGACATTCAAATGATAGGCCTATGGCAAAATGAACTAGGCATTTTGTCAAACACATGATGTGCATCATTGAATGGACAATTTGGCTAGGTTATGGTGCAACATTGACATTGCCCATATAATAAACAAACAACTCACAATCAAGGAAACACAATAGGCATCAATTTGCCAACAA
>CANXYC010396199.1:0-16471 GCA_948193065.1 Aleurites moluccanus
TTCAGCATTTTCATAATTAATTGGGTTATATGTGATTGTTGCATGTCATTTAGGTTGTCATTTGGGTTCTACGCGGTACTGGTCGCTTATGCATCACCCGTACCCTAGGACCGTCACGACTTCTGAGATAGGTCGTGACACTAGCACCCTGCAACTGGTCAAACAAATCATCTATCCATGGCAAAGGATACTTGTTTTTGATGGTAAACTTGTTAAGTTGTCTATAATCTACACATAATCTCATCAAGCCATCTTTCTTATTCACAAAGAGTACTGGTGCACCCCAAAGAAAACTGTTAGGTCTGATGAATCCATTGTCAAGCATATCTTGCAACTGAACATTCACTTCTTTCAACTCAACTGGTGTCATATGGTAGGGAGGATGGAAATAGGGCTCGTGACAGGTAGCAACTTTATACCGAACTCTCTCTCTCTATCTGGTGGAAACCTTGGTAATTCTTTAAGAAATATGTCAGGAAACTCACTAACTATTGGAATCTATTCTATGCCTTTTACTTTCTTCCGAGTATCCCGAACAAAAGACAAATACCATTGGCAACCCTTCCTCAACAATCTTTTTACCCCAATGGCAGATATCACATTATATAGTACTTCGCTCCTCTCTCCTAGGAATTTAAACTCCTCACCCAAAGGTGGCTTGAAAACTATTTTCTTCCCATTACAATCTATGGTAGCATAATGCTTGGACAACGAATTCATGCCTAAAATCACATCAAATTCTAACACATGAAACTAAATCAAATCTACATTCAAGCTCTTGCTACCTATGCTAACCACACATGAAGGATAAAAGTTTTGGACTTCAATCTTGTCCTCTAAGGGAGTAGAAATAACCAACATATTCTTAAGTAGCTCACATGGCACATGAAATTTCTTAGCAAAATATGATGACATAAATGAATGTGTAGCTCCCGAATCAAACAACACTCTAGCATTCAAAGCTTGGATTAGAAGAATACCTGTAATAACCGTGTTGGATATCGGGGCCTCATGTTGTGCCAAAACAAATACTCTCCCTCTGCCTTTACCCATAGGAGCTTACCCTGAAGTTTGAGCCACATGTTGTCCTGATCCTCTGCCAGCCTCTGGAGTCATGTTCAAAATGCCTCGCCCAGCACCTGGCTGCTAACCAACACTCTTCTCCCTATCTATTTAAACTGTAGTCTGATAAATCTGAGGTCTAACTCCAAAGGATGATTGTGGACAATTCTTGAGTAAATGACCTTATTGACCAAATCCATAACATGTTTCCATCCCTGATAATAAAGTCCTCTATGAAGTTCACCACACGTAAGATATAAAGGGTTTGTAGTCCTAGGTGGTGCAGAAATGGTTGTACCATAGCTCATTTGAGAAGTGGGTCTAGGAGTAATCCGACTCTGCTACGGTCTCTTTGAAAGTCCTCTATGCCCACTCTGGGGAGTTGACTGATGAGTCATTCCCATACTTTTCACCACACTCCTTTGCTTGGAAGAACTTCCCATTTTAACTTTCTTCTTCTTTGCTCTCTCAGATCTGGCTTCCATCTCTATATTCTCAATCACTCTAGACTTATCCACAAGCTTAGAGCTAATAGTTTAAACAATGGAGCCACTAATCCTCTGCAGAATCTCTGAATTAGTGTCGCTTCTATAGGCACCAAAGCTGGGGCAAATTTGCTCAATTGGTTGAGCTTTCTGGTATACTCTGAAACACTTATACCAAGAGTCAAAACCAATCTCTCAAACTCAATAGATTTTGCTTCTCTTACACTCTCTAGAAAGAATTCATTCAACAACAATTCCTTCAACCTCTCCCATGAAAGATCCTCATTACCCCGAAGCATACAATAAATTTTTCTCTTAAACCATTCTTTATCCTCAGCTTTCATTAGATAGCCAACAAACTCTATGGCTCTCCTATCAAAAATCCGTAAAATCTGTACTTTCTCTTCAATTTCTTCTAGGAAATCAGTAGGATCCACCTCCCCTTTATACTCTAAGGGTTTTAGCTTAAGAAACCTCTTGAATGATAACTCCTCTACTTGAGGTACAACTGGTGGTGGAACTATAGAAAGAATAGGAATTTTTGGAGCCTGTACTAGAGGTATCTGCTATCTTTGTTGAGTAATGAATTCAACTACCATTGCATAGTTTCTTTGCAGCTGTTCTAATTGTTAAGCCATATTAGCCACATCCACTTGTGGCACTGGAAGAACCTCATCACCTCCATTCCCACCTATAGAACCTTTTTTGGAAGGCAAATCTCGTCTAGGATGATCTCGACCTCTTCCTTTACCACGTCGTAGAGGCATCTCGATATTGATAAGAAAACAAACAAGATCAGACTCACTACACACACTTAACATAGATCTATACCAAGGAAGACACAACATGGACGAGACATGAATCCTATGTTCCATAGTTATCTCAATCAACACTTAGACTAGGGCTTATACACATCTATCTATCTTTCTATTTTAAGGATTATAAACCTATAGCTCTAATACCACATTTTGTCACACCCTAACTCCAGTGGTGTGACGGTCCTAGGGTAAAGGTAGAGTTAAGGCCATCGTAAACCCATGGAACACTCATAACTTATATCTCATACACATCATATATCTATATCATACATAATCATCATCAAGCATAGTCAATTCTATGAATCATATAATCATTACTTATGCATTTGGTTACATCACCATATAATTTCCTCTTGTTCCTTACCGATCAAAAGATACATCTCATATCAATAAGGAACAAGGACTAACCCACAATATCAATCTGGATATCAAAATAGTATCATCCTCAATATCTAACTATGGATCTCTAGAGTATACTCTTCATTCATATATATTTACATTAATACAAAATATGGTTCATCAAAAGAATTACATAGAGTCTTCTTAGAGAAAAGGATTAAGAAGTTATGACTTATGTATTAGCTCCCTCTTAAGCTATACTATCACCTAAAATTTATAGAAGAGGAGTGAGCCTTCAACTCAGCAAGATATAAACATGCAAGTCATAGGTTGAGCCAAAGAACTTAGATATGAAAGTATCATAAGGTTATAATTGCAAAGAACATAAGTGCTCACAACTAAATAGCACTGTCAAACAAATCATAAGATAGAACTGATAAAATCATAATGCATCAGTAGCCTTGTTACCTTATCATGTCACATATGCTTGGATGAGCATATGCCTAAAGCTCATGGCCTCCTCTAGGTGAAACACTAATAAAAAAAACCCTATCAGCTGAGCTCCCAAAGTGCACATTGGACCAATGAATTTACTCTCATTGGGAAAAGTATTCTATACATATGCATATCATAAGGTCATATATTCTCAAAGAATCATATTGGTCACAAGACCATCAACATATGAATATGAATTCATTTCAATTAGCAACTAGATTTTATATGAGCTTGGTCTAAGGAAGGATGACCAAGTCATTCACAATATTTAAGGTGATTTCATGGAACAACATATCATTAATTTTAATAACATCATGAAAAATTCATTGAATAGGCTAACAATACAATATTTCATAATATAGATATTTAATACATATACATTGGGAAGAATTGAACAATCAATTCGAAGAACAACATGCATGTGCAATGTTTATACTTACCTCAAAGCAAATTATCCTTGTAAATCCCTCAATTACTTGTGTATACAATAATCTTCTCTATTCCCTTGAGTTCTCATCTCCTATGTCAAATCCTCAATACTTAAAATTAGGGTTTTATCCAATAATGTTCATACATGATAAATTCTTATGTTTCTAATCATCTTTAGAATCCTAACATATTTTCTAACATCAATTTAATCACTTATTAAAGAAATATAGAATATTGGGATGAACAGCTACTATTCATCCAAAAACTCTAAATCCATATATCTTGCTTATAATCCATAGTAAATGCCAATTGGTGGTCTTAAACATCTATATTTAACTTATATTCATATATTTTAACCATGTATTAATTTAGAATTGAGTTTTGAAACAAATACCTTGAAATGGAGAATCCTTGAAAAGTTGAAATCTTCGTATTTCTTGGATGTTTAATTCTTGTTTCTTATGTCAATGGAGTTGAAATAATAGTTAGAAAAGATAATTTAATGAGTTTTAAGGGTGGTTGAAGAGTATTTATGAAGTAGAGAGAGAAAGGGATGAAATAAATGAAATCTAAAAATTGAATAAATGGGGTCGGGTATTTATAGTCTCGTATCTTCACACCCGTGAAGAGAGGCTTCGCGGTCGTGAAGACCATTATTTACATTTAGGTTTGAATATTTTTATGGTCGTAAAGAGATGTTTCATGCCCGTGAAGGCAAGTCTAAGGATTTGGCAAATTTACACAGAAAATTTTATCACGGTGATGAATGATATCTCATGCCTGTAAAAGATAATTCACGCTCTTGAAGACATACTTCACGTCCGAGAAAGGCTTGCTGGTGAGAATTTCTCATGCTTCTCTATTTTAACTTATCCAAACTCAACAGACTTACACTTAATCATATGTATCACTTCAAATTCAATCATTTCTTGACATCTACCCATTCTGAGAGTAATCTATATACAACATGACAATGCTAGATTATCTATCATGCATATATATATATATACATATGCTAACATTCATCAAACAATCATAAGTGAACACATATACTCTAAACATTCCAAATACTGGGTGCTACATTTGCTTATGGGCTTAAGATATGCAATCAATTAGCAGGATCGACCCTCTCTAGCCAAGGACTTTAGTAAGGCATAAGCTCAGCCTTGAGGATCATCCTTGTCCTTAAAGGTTGCCCTTGTTAGATTCATCAAGCAAGACATTAGCTTACTATAGGGACTCGTCCTCATCCTCATAACTAAAGAATGCCCTCATAAGGTCATTGAGTGGACAACTATAGCAACCACCACTTATCGATGCACAAAATGTGGAATGTCAGAGTTAAGCACACCCAAGGTGGTGCCCCACCTACAATAGTGGTGGTGCCATCCAACAACAATAGACAAATGCATGCATCATATTGGAAGGCTAACATAACAAGGGTTGTTTGTCCCGTCAATTTAGAACCCTCTTCTCTCTGCGACTAAGAGGTTGTCACCTATCTACTTGTTACAATCCACCAGCCTAGTTAAACCACTATAAAAAGGAAAGTTACCCACTCATTCAAGTAAGCCAACTCCAACCACAATAAACAATCTTTTGCTAAGATAATTATTTCTCAAGATTGATCATCTTTCTCCAAGGTTGATCATTTTCTTTTTTGAGAATCCTAAGGGATCAGGACACTAACTTATGCATCAGAGAGGACTTGCCAAGTTCAGGTTCAGTATTTTGATGTTTGTTCTTTCATCTTGCAAGTCCATGAAGTTATCTTAGGCCCAGACCCAAATAAATTGATCCATCACCCTTCTTTGAAGATCTTTTGGATCATCAACACCTAAAGAACTTGTGAACTCTAGGTGAAAGACCACGAGGCACCTAAAAACCTAGTGAAGTGTAGGTGAAAAGACTACAAGGCATAAAGACCTTGATAAGGCAAGGCATTAAATGATCCAGTGAACTCTAGGCAAAAGATTATGAGGCACAAAGTCCTTATTATAGCGAGGCATGTAAAGACCTAGTGAACAAAAGACCGTGGGGTATAAAGTGTTAGTGGATATTACTTAAAAGGCCATAATTAATTTACCTAGACCCCAAAATTTCTAAAGTACAGTTGAGAGCATTTTAAAATTGTATACAAGATCACTAAATAATTCCAACAAGGATTCAATCAACTTTGGTCCAAAACACCACATACAACAACTAAAGAAAACTGAGGTAAAATAAATACCTCTTGTAGCACAGGTTACTATAATCATTCTTCATCTCATTCACTCCAAATGTAATACCTCTAGTAGGTCCACAAGCATCAAACTTGGAAAAGCTTCCTCAGACTGTCTCTCTAGGTAGCCCAAAACAATCTCGACTTTTCTTTCTCTGCTACAATGAGATGTATTAGGTCTTTAGGACTTGTGTTTAATGCATTTGCACTTTCATGCAAGAAAAGTATCTTGCAAAAGCAAACTAAAAATAGAGGAGAAGAAGAAAAGCAAGAATTCTAACTTATTCTTCAACTTGAGAGCTTTTCTCTACTCTCTCTCTAAAACTATTTTCAAAGAAATTAATCTCAAAAGTTAGATTATTCTTGAAAATCCCTTATATGCTCCTATAATCTCCACTAACTATGCTTAGTGAGAACAAGGACAAAAGGGATGAAAAGACATCAAGTCTAATCATGTCTTCCACTAAGCCAATAAAAGAGCTTGCATGGCTTAAATTAAGCCAAACCCATATAATTAGCTTAAGATATTAATTAAGCTTAATAAATCATTGGGCCTTTAGTGGGAAATCTCTACATTCTCCATTAAAGCCTAATTAGCTATCCTCCATATCCAAATATGGGTTAGCCCACATTAATGGAAGAAGCCTGCAAAGCTATTTGTCATTTGTACCAAACAATCATCAAGCTTCTTAATTTAGTCCTTCCCACTTGTAACCCGTATAAGCTAATTAAATTTGTAAACCGAATTTCCTAGATTAAGCAACCGATCATGCTAGGAACCATGTAAATTTAATTACTTATTTTATCCAATAATCCCAATCTATTAATTAGTACCTAAATTAATAATCAGAAACTCATGTAGTACATTTGTGTATGACTTTCTAGGACCATGTCCAATCAGCAATGGGAAATGATATTATCTAGAATATCATAAGAAAACTTTCTCATCCAGTCAAGGGAATCCCCATTCCCAATTATCTTCTATAAGTCATGGTTGACCCCCTAGTATAGTTGTCATGACTACCCAATAAAAAATGATTGTTCAAATAGTTAATCAACATTCCAAAAATCAACTATCATAATTGTAATGCACTCCAATCCCTTCATCCTAAAATCCTTTCTTGGCTAAGGTCATAGCAATGTCAAATCCTAAACATTATGACCACATCACAACTCGATTCTTGATGACCATAAATTCCTAACTAGAAAACCTATGTCTAGTTAATCTAAATCACTTTGGCCAAGGATGTCATATCAAGAAAAATATGATGGCATAGAATCTTAACTATGTTTACTCAATATATGTGATGATGCATCAACTCAAGAGAAAGGACTATATGCACCATTATGATATGAACGATGATAGTGACTGAAAGTAAAATCATATATCATAATCATCTAGTATCATACTCATCCAATGAGCATCCACATGTTTATCTTGATATTCAGTCAAGTGGATTGTGACTCACCATTTTCATACCATTAGTAACATGTACTAGGTAGGAAGATAAACAAAGGTAATGGTCTTCCGAAACTGGTATGACTCAAGCATTGAGTTCTATGACCATAAACAATTTAAAGCACTTATACTATAGCGAATTGTCACCTTATTCTCCATACTTGAGAATAATTCATCTAACAAGGATAGTATTCCAAATAAATAAAAGGACATCATGAATAAATAATACATATTATTACCATTATATATATATATATATATATATATATATATATATATATATATATAAAGACTTTGTTAAGGCAAGGAACCTAAAGACCTAATAAGGCATGAAAGACCACAAGGCACATCATCCAAATACCTCTAAGTGAGGTGGATATCTAAAGTCCTCTATCAATGAGGTATATTATTTAGATATCTTTTAGTGATGCGCATTATTTGAAAACCTTTTGGCAAGGAGGACTTAAAGACTTCCATTAACGAGGCATATTATTTAATATATCTCTCTCAGCAAGGTACATTATTTGAAAACCTTCAAGCGAGATGGATCTCCAGTCCTCTATTTGAAGATCTTTAAAGAAGAAGAATCTCGAGTCTATTGAAGACTTGAAGTTATTTGAAATCTATAAGTCCACGTATTGTACCATCGAAGACTCGAAGCTATTCATAATCATAGACTCAAAGTAACTAAAACAACTAACAATCTCACATATCAACAAATAAAAATAAAGAGATCAACGAGGCAAGCAAAAGAAGTTATCTTCCATTATTGTGCTAAAAATTACAAATTACAAACCATAAAAACCAAGATATACAAATTAAAAAGAAACTGAAGGTTGGGCAAATGAGTCCCAAGGCGGTGGGTTTGAGCCTGAAGTTGGAGGAGCAAAAGAGGAAGGCTTAGAGGTAGTAGATAGAGGCACCGAAATAGTCTCAGAAGAATATGTAGTTAAGTCTTTGGGGTGAAGGGGGTTACAAAAGACAAGCCACTTTTCTTTAAGCTGGAATGGTGGGAG
This sequence comes from Aleurites moluccanus, assembly GCA_948193065.1. Lineage (NCBI taxonomy): Eukaryota > Viridiplantae > Streptophyta > Magnoliopsida > Malpighiales > Euphorbiaceae > Aleurites > Aleurites moluccanus. Next base: position 8,325 of record CANXYC010396199.1, read on the forward strand.
GACGAGGAGGAGCATGTTGAGAATTATTGCCACAAAACCTAAAAAGAACTAGTTACGTTTTCTAGGAGACATCATTGAAGCGCCATTAATTCATGGTTTAAAGTATGACTCATGGCAAAAATACCTGACAACGTCCATCAAAATGGTGCTTTGCTAGTTGGCACTATACTAAAGGTCACATGCTTTCTCTTGACTGCTTTGCACAAAAGTTTGTGCCTTGCTCAAATCCCCTAAGCTCAACTTGAAGTAACATGACCTCCCAAAGACAGTCAAGACTTAAATTTTCTTATTTTTATTGCGACTAGCCTCGACTTTCAACCCAATAGAGTAGGGAGTTTTTGATGAGGAATAAATATGGCTCTCATCCTTAAGCCTCGAGCATGATACCATGCCCATTCTACAAGCATAAATGGACTTGGAAGGCCCAAAAGAAGATTTCTTCAAGGATGGCGTATGGTGAGGATCCTTCAAGTCTCGTCATAGACAAGTCCATCACTGTGAAATTGTCTCGTCAAGATGCTTCCTTGCTATCGCTAGACCAAGTCATTCGAGAGATTATTGGTCTTCAATCCATGCCAACTTCATCAGACAAGGAGTTGTGATCCTTCCATGCTCAGTCATACTAAAATACATGGTTATCAACTCTTAGAATTCAAAATATTAAGACTTTGGCACGCAAAGATAGGACAAACTTCCTGATTCTGACAAGCAAGAGATATTATTCAATATGTTACAGCACACAAAATGCCAGTAGTAGTTATCAACAGGGTCAGCTTCTCTCTATAACTTCTCAACTCTTTCTTTCACTAAAAACTTTATCTCAAGGTTGATTATCTTCTTTTTTGAAAACTCTAAGAATCAAGACTTTAAGTTAGGTATCAAAAAGGTCTTGTTAAGCTTATGATTGGCACTTTGATACCTGCTCTCTCCTCTTGTAAGTTTAAGAAGGTATCTCAAAATCAAGACCAAACAAGACAAATTCATCACTCTTTGAAGATGAATCATCATATATAAACCAACTATTCACTGTTTAGTATAATGCTACTATATCAAAATGGAGTATCGAAAGGTTTTTCACCGAGACCTTCTGATGTAATTTATTTCTTCTATTTTGCAGTGTCTAACGACATTATGGTGTGGGAACGACATTGTGGTTCGGGTTTTATCAAGGGCAATGATTATCTATTTGTTAGCTTTACAGTACCTTGTTTAGAAAAAAAAACGAAAGTGCTAGTAATTGCATCTTTTTTTTCTTATAGTTTCATTGATCATATGTATGTTCTTATTAAAGGAATCCAACTTTTATTGAAGATAATTTTTTTTATCAAATTATTTAAATATTCATGAATCCAATATCAGTGAACTTGATTATTTATATTACTCGTGATACCCTCTTTTTTTTTTTTCAACTTCCAAATATATTTTTTAATCGGTCATGATACTTTTCTAACTTCTAGGATATTTTTTTTTTCAGCTCCAAAAAATCCCCCTTAACAATTGGATTCAAAAAATGAATCAATTTACCCTACTAAAAATATCTTATAATTTGATAACCCAATTAATTTCATATACATTTAAGTACTAGTGCAATTTTATTTGTTTACTTTATAGTGCCTAGTTTAAAAAAGTAAAAATGCTTTTGGATTGCAATGTTGAATCTCAATGAATAGCCATTCCTAGTTGCATATATTGAAAGTTGCAAAAGTGGGAGACATTTTGAAAGAGAACACCGTGAAGCCTTAAAGTTAAGTTGGTCTATACAAAACTGACAATATTAAATACACTAATTTTCTGCACTCAATAGTATTGTTCCAATTTCCAAGTAGCCTACCATTTGAACATCTGAGAAGCCAAGAGTGTAAAACAACTAAATAAATAAATGAATTCATCTTCAAATCAAACAATATTATTCTCCTCTTGACTTAAATTATTAAAGTCCGTACATCGAATAAAACAAATTCAGTAGGCATGAGAAGTTCTTTAAAAACAAATATATAATAAATAATTGGAGTGGCCATTCATTGAAAGATAACCCCTAAACAAATACCTAATAGAATTCTTATTCTTAAAGGGGAAGGACAGAAAAAGAAGTCTAGTGTTAGAACCCTAAACCTCTGGAATGACAAAGAAACTCGACTCAGTCACTGGACAACTAGCATAATGGCTATAGCTATATACCTGAAAACTCCAAAAACTTATCAGCAAAAGAATAAAAATACAACATTGAACTGTTAAGAACAAGGGGCTCTCCTACAAGGGTTAATGGTACCTAGCATTAACATAATCTATTAATCATAATGACTAGAGCCGTAAAAAACTGTGCTAATTCATCTACATTTTCAACATCTGCGATTGCAACTGTATCTGTTAGATCTAACTATTTCTTCCCAGACTTTCATTTCTTTCTGGGAGTTCAAAAAGGAGGCTACTGTTACATTTACAAACTATATTATGCTTTTATTGTACACCAGAGCATTGAGAAGACCGCATTATAACAGTCTCTAGAGCTTCATTTAGGGTTTTTTTTTTTTTTTTTCTATCGTATAATTTGTCTGGAAAGAGATCGACCCAGCAGTTCACGCTTTACATCTGTGACTTGTCAGATTGTGAAGAGAGTTCCTTATCGGCAAAATGAAGCAACCTTCTAAGCCTTAAAACCATGTCACAATGAAAGGGCAATGCAGTTCGACGCTCCAAATATGCTGGGCTCACAGTCATCCATGACAAGGCATGAAGTTCTGCTGATAAAGACTCAAGAATTAAGTGGATCTCAATTTCAAAGTCTCTAACTTCTGAGCTTATTCTTCCTTGCTTCATAATCCCTCTAGAAATTTTTTCTTGGGTAATGTTATTACCCCCATAATAATCAATGAGACTCACAGAAAGAACCGAAGGCCATTCTTCCCTTGAATTGCTCCTATAGTCTTTCCTCATAGAAGGTACAGCTTTTGAAACCACAAAGCCAGTTGCAAGGGGAATTGCAGAACCTTTACTATGAAGGAGATGTGCAAGTGGAGGTGATTCAGCAGTGAGACATGTGGGGAGCTGAAGAGGGGTCGGAGGGAGAAAGCGCAAGCTGGGTGATGGAATTACAATGTAAGATGCAGATGTAGAGCCAAGAGACTTCACAGGAGTGAAACCTTCCAGATAGCCAGATGCTCCAACACCATTGCCACCCTGAGCTCCTCCTGCAAACATCTGGAGTTAATTCTTGATGCGGCATCAGTTTCAACATCCAACTTGAAGTAATGAAAAATAATGTTCCACAAAAGCCTAATACTGTATACAGTACACCTAATCCTATGGGCATATTATCTGCCAAGAGCGACCTACTGTACAAAGTCTGAAAAATAAAAAAAAAAATACTTCAACCAGTATATTTATGGACAAGATTGTGAATGCATGTGATGGGCAACTATACCTAGTAATTTTAGGACAAATATGGCAACTAATTGTAAATTCCTGGTATCTTAGTTTTTGAATCAATTCATCATCACAATACTGAAGCAGTATATCAAGTCACATGATAGACTTCTCTATGCCCAATTATAGGCCATGCAATAGAAGATTAAGATGAATAGAGCAGCACACACCCCTTTCTTCAACCTCACGGCTTTGGTACATCACAAAACTATGGACCAATATGCCTTCTAATTGGCCATTAAACTGACCAGAATCACAAAATGCGGATTAGATTCCACAACACAAATTTCAATCCAATAAAAATATATAAATGTTTCATAATTTATTTGATAGTCCGAAGTCCTTGCAATCTCGGTCAATTCACATGGCGGCAGGTCTCTATGTTAAAGTAAAAAAAATGGAGGCACTCAATTAAAGTGAAAGAATTATATATATATATATATATATATATATATATATATATATATATATATATATACAGTAAAATCTTTATAAATTAATACTCGATAAATTAATAACTTCTATTATATAATAATTTTATCCAGTCCTAATTTGGGCCAGTGGACTAAATTAATAATTTTGATAAATTAATAATATAACGCTTTTCTAAAAATGTATACATAATTACATGATCTCATTTATATTATAAATTAATAATTATACATTAATAATTTAACAACATTCTATATATAATAGACTAGAATATTTTATTAAAATATGAATTTGTTATTACTTGTTTTTTCTTGAAATTTAAATTTAATTGGATATTATCTCTAATTTTTCTTATTGAATCTAAAAGTTATAGGGTTGAATTCTCGAATTCCAATAAAAATTTATGAAGTGTTATTAATACATTGAGTGTGTTCTCATTTCTAATTTCACTTGAGTGTATTTGATATTGTACCTTAACTAACCTTCAAGTGAAATCCGTTAGTATTTTTTTTTTTTTTTTAGTGCATGTGAAATGCTCTTTACTATACTCACATTATACTTCACGCATCTTATCTGTTATAGTTGATTTTTAAACACTTTTTAGATGAGAAGTCATTGTAAATTTGTAACTAAGAAAAACATAAAGTGATTTATATAAAAACTATTTTAAATCTAAACAATTAAACTCACATATTTTTTTTTTACCCTTCATTTAATTCATATTCAATTTACACATTTTTCTATTCAATTTATTTAATTCATATTCAATTGATAACTTATTTTTTTTCATTTTAATAAATTCATATTCAATTTATCACATTTTTTTAATTCATTTAACTCATGTTGAATTGATTACAAAATTGGATAAAACACTAATTTTTTAATGAATTGAATATTATTTGTTGAATTGTAAATACTCTCTTTAAATTAATAAATTATTAATTTATCGATTAATTAATACCTCTTTTAATTAATAAAATTTACTAGTCCCAACGTTATTAATTTATAAAGGTTTTACTGTGTGTGTATATATATATATATATATATATATATAGAGAGAGAGAGAGAGAGAGAGAGAGAGAGTGACTCATGAGTTGAAGATATAAGCCAATGCTAGATGACGATTATAACCTTAATTTACCCAAGAATGAAAAAATAATGTTAATGAAAGTGGAGGGATTACATAAACAGAGAACTAAATAAAAGGGGAAAGATTTAGCTTACCAGGAGATTGTGAATCTGCTTGAAAAACCAGCTGTAAAGAATGGTCAATTGAAATTGCAATGAAACTAATGCTCTGTACCCACTGAAGCATCCCCCTTGAGCTGTCAACCACTGTGTGTCCACCAATAAGCTGTTTTCTTCCAGAAGATTGTCCCAAACCCCCCTTCATATAGCCAGAACCTTTTGAGTGAGGACTGTACAGTGGACTAGGCGAGGAAGGAAGAGTTCTCTCCTGTATTAAGCTCATCTCCTGTTGCTGTAAGGTAGCCCCATTACTGCTTCCAGGCATTCCATCAGGCATAGATCGCCGAAGTTGCAGTGGCCATTTCTTCATCTCAGAACCCCCAACTGAATAAATAGCTTTCTGCCATTCTATTAATCAGAGAGAAGACAAATACATTGTAAAATTATGGAGGTAATCAGGAAATGTCTTCAATTAACAGGGTAATATAATTAATAGTTAACAAGTGGATGATGAATCTTCCATAGCACATTAGAAGATTCTAATAATTAAGAGTGATTGCATAGATAATATAGTTTTGATTAGTAGTGGTGTAGTTTTCAAGCAGCTGATCCATATCCATATAGCTGACCCAAACTAGCTAAGGTTGAAGGCTCAGTTGAGTTGCATGGAGTTGAGCTATATTTTTACCCAAAATATCCATTTATTATCTGGCCAAAATGTAAAATCCCAAACCAAACTGACTGAACTAAATTATATCACATCCATTAGGGGATTTTACATAAACATGCACAAAAAAAAAAAAAAATTGTATATATAAATTAATTATATACTTTTATATAGAAAAATTAATAAAGCATAAATATTGAAATGACTGTTCCAACGATAATTAATTACGAGTCTCCATAATTAATGTTCAGATAAGATGGGAGAATTCTCTTTTGTTGCTAGGTTAGTAGCAAATCCATGGTTTCTTTTTTTTTTTTTTTTTTTTTTTTTTGGAAATAATAGTTTTCCATTTTATTTGTGTAATTAATATTCTACTATCAAAATTTTAGTTATATGAAGCCAGTGATTCCCTTCAAAAGCTGGAAATCCGGAATTCAGTAAAAAATCAGTGTTAAGTACAAAGTCAGTCAGCAGGACTTTTTTGACAGATAAATTTGTTCTTGCCAGACACTAGATGAGCAATAGAGTAACCAACTTTGACCATTCATTTTCAAAAGCTCAACCTAGTAGGTACCTCATATCAAACAAAGAAAACATGCAAGAAACCCATACCTAGGTACTCAAGCTCAAAGAAATTCCCAATGCGCGTAATCACAAAATCTCTAGGCTTTGCAGCACCGATATCAGGAGAGGAACAAGCTTGAAGTATCTGACAACCTTGCTGGAGAACTTGCACAAAAAGGCATTGCAAACCCTTTGTGTCCTGTCGACTGCTAATTCCACCAAACGGGAATATATGGCTGTCAAGCAATTCTCCTCTTGCGTCTGTCCAGATGCACACTAGCCAGCGCCAATCCTCAGTCCACCCATAGCAACAATGTAGGCTTGGAAGAGTCTTTTGACAACTACTTCCAAAGCCATCTGACTCCGAACCATCAAGTTGAGAGCTTGATCCAGTATCTGCAGTCACCGCTGAACTGGCATTTTGCATGAAGCCTCCACTATTATCATCAGATAACATCTTTGAAGATTCAGCAGTTAAATTACCAAAAACTGCAGGTGCAGCTGCATGTTCCAGAGAACCAGGTTCTGAAAGAATAAAAAGTGGCTCAAACAAGTAGCGAATTTCATCCTGAAGAAAATAATCTCCATTTCTATTTGGATCACAGTTCAATCCTCCAGCCCTTGTTGTCTGCCAGGAGTTATCCCAAGTACCAGGTCTCAAGCTAGCATCAATTTCACCCTCTCTTGGAAGTGAAGGTCCTCCAAGTCGAGGACCAATGCAATCCTTCCACATTGATGGAATAGAAGTCATTTGTGGCATGACAGAATGAGATCTACTAGACAATGTTGATGACTGAATATCATTTGACAATCCTCTTGAAATTCGCCGAGCCTTGTTGTATACAGTGAAAGCAGTCTCTTTAAGAATGACTAGTTCGTTGAGGGCAGGACTTGTAACCCTAAAAATGGCATCAACTGTCACAATTTGCAATACCAATTTAGGAACATTAAACCCTGTAAGTACTAGAACATTTGAAGGTGATGCTTCATCCACGACTGCCGAACAACTTAAAGCCTTGCCAACTTGACTCAGCAAAATTGACCTCCTCTCTCTATCTGATGTGAGAAATGTTGATCCAACAGCAATGGAAGATTCAATCACAGTTTGCAGAACTGCAATAGGTTCAGGAAAGGGGCATACCACATAGATAACCTGAGTGGAGAAACCAATATAATATAGGTACATCAAATCAGTTTTCCAATAATAACAAGAAGGCTGTAACATGCTCAACATAGGATGCACCAACTGAATGAACCACTTCAATTGAATAAACTAACTAAATCAGTTCTTCATTAACATCTCCTTTGCAAGAAACTATGAAGTAGAAAATTAAATTTCATTAGTAAAACAATTCAATTGATTTTTTTTATAATTGAATTAGTACTTTGAAGTGAGATTCACATGAATTTTATTGTTTTAAAATAAAAAACAAATGTATTGAATATATCTAGTTTCTAACATTGGTAGTTCTGGTTTTTGATGGTGGACTCCACTATTTTTACATGGATTCTTGCAAAAATTGACATATTCTGCTTAATTTGCAATTGGGATAAGATACAATTTTGACCCTGATATTTACCTAGGAACACATCAACTATTAATATTTTTCGAGATATAATTTTGACACTAACGTTATTAAAACCTGCAATTCCGATCCTTCTCTCCATTGACTTCCGTCCCTGGGATCCACATGAATTAAAAAGTAATTAACAAAATATAATTTAGTCTCTTAAATTTTATTTATTTACAAAAAAATATTTTTTTAAATTAAATGTATAAAAAAATAAATAAATTTATAACTAAATAAAAATTAATTATTTTATTTAATTAAAATTAAAATAAATATTATTTTTAATTTAAAATTACTTTTTA
>CANXYC010396252.1:0-12614 GCA_948193065.1 Aleurites moluccanus
AAGGCATTAATAATTAAATTAATGTATTAGACTTCTAGATTAGTCAATACTAAGGCAAAAATCATCAAATTTGAGCAGTAATCTCAGAATTTTAGTTTGAAGGAAATAAGGTAAATTTTCTTCCTAAGCTATTTTCTTTGGATTTATTTTAAGTCTATGGGTTAGGATAATTAATGCTGGGTATACAGAATTTATTGCTAGTGATCTGAAGCTATTAATGGTAATTAATATGGGAGAAATTAGTTTGGTGAAACTTCCATGAACAGTAACTCCGAAAATTAAATGCAGAAATTTTTTAAAGGATAAATAAAATTTGTTGTTGGGAATTAAGAATAGAGACTCTAAGATAATTAATTAATGGAAAATCATGTTAAATATTTTTGGTTTGGAGAAACCCTAATTTTGTATATTTGGAAAATTTCTTAGGAGGAGAAAATCGGCTTAATTGAGGAATTATAAGTAGGCAGATTGCTAAGAGGAATTTAAGAGAAATTGTGTAAGAGGTAAATATGAACATCCCATTCGATTATTGTTCTTTGAAATTCAAATAACCAAAGTATTCTTATATTTGATTATCCTATTGTATATATATTTATATACTCGTATAATGTGAATGGCTTGATCAATATTCTTATATCAAGTTCATATGTTTCTTGCTTGTGAACCCGATTTGAATAATGTTATATGATAATGGTCTTGCGACCAATATGCTTCTTATGAGATTGAAACCCATGACCCATGGATAGAATGCTCTTCCTAATGAGAGTAAATTCATTGGTCCATTGTGCACTTTGGGAGCCCAGCCGATAGGGTTTTTATCGATGTTCCACCTAGAGGGGGCCATGAGCTCTAGGCGCATGCCTGGCCAAGCATGTGTGCACGTTAAGGTAGCAAGGCTACCGATACGTATGATATGATATGAGATCAGTTCTTTCAGATGAGATTTGATAATGCCGTTCTTAGTGGGCATTCTATGTTCTAAATATGAACCATGATTTGATTTATGACATGATTTGATATAGCCAGTTTGTTATTAGAACCAAGTTTCCTTCAAGTAAAATTTATGATTTCTTTCATATCTATATGTATAATTATTTGTTCATGACCATGATTCGATATTCAGTTTCTTATTGCATGATGTTCATTTCTTACTGAGTTGAAGGCTCACTCCTCTTCTGTGGATTTCAGGTGATAGCATAGCTTGTGAGGGAGCTAATAGATAGGATCGAGCTTCTTGACTTGCTTATTCCAAGAAACTTCATTGTAATAATTCCTTTGAGATATTTTGTATAATTATTAATGGTATTATGATACAATATGTATTGGAGTATACTCTAGAGCTCCGTAGTTAGTCATTCGAGGTTACTGGTATATTTTGATGTATGGTTGTTACCTTTTGGGGTACTCTTGTTTCTCAGTGATGTGAGATGTCTCTTTTAATCATTAAGGAACAAGAGAAAGATATGAAATGATAATAGAAAGATATGATTGATTTTAATTATATGTATGGACATGATAGATGTATAGTAATAAATGATGTTGCAATTTAATTGATGATAATGAGATTCATGATTTGTGAGTTCTACGGGTTTATGGTGGCCTTAAGCCTACCCTTGCCCTAGGACCATTGCACCACTTGAGTTGGGGTGTGACATAGACACTATTTAATATGAAATTATATTCATTAAACTTAAATTAAAGAAATTCCCTAAAATCCTCAAATCCTAGGGTTTACCTATATGAAAATCCTTACTGGCAGCCTATATTCTGTTTCCTATATCTCTCTCTACACTCATTAAATTATTTCAATTCTTTTTTCCACTTAAATAGACATATAATACTATAACATATTCAAATTTTAGATCAATCTGTTCACTATACCATTGTTAGTAACTTTTCAAAGTTAAACCTACTGTCTTGTTATTCATATATGGACAGACTTAATTTTCATATCTATAACTCAATTTTTGTTTATCCAAATGCAAAACCATTTTTCAATCACTTATTTAACATATAAATTAACATTTTTCATGTTTAACACTTTTCCTAATTCAGATTTTAAGATTCTCATATCAACAGAACAAAGTAACCTTTTTATGTTTGTCTGTCAATCTGGATAGGTAATACTTATAGCTTAATATCTCTCAAAATAAAAATCCAATACGAAAACCCTTTTACAAACCTCTAGAAAAGAAATAAATAAACACTTTTCATGTTGAACACTTCTCCTAATTCTGTCTCTAATATTTTGTAAAATTAAAATATAGCCCTTTTATTAATTCTTTCATCCGAGCCAGTTTCTATTTTTACTTAATATTTCTTCTTTCACTTTGAATTTCATAAATTACATTTACAAAAATCTAAATAACATAAATACTTACAACTTTCATGTTTTTCACTTTCCTAAATTCATTCATTAAGTCCAAGGAATTCTAGCTATAAATTTCTATTTCAAAACAGATTTCAAGATTCCTCTAAACCTTAGTTCATCTTTAACTTTTTTAACTCAATTAATTCAATTCATTACCTAATCAAGCTATAACACTTACAAATTAAATCAAAGAATTAAGTTTAAGAACTTTACCTTAAATAATTTTCTTCCTTTCTTCTTTTCCAACAGTAACAAGTCCATCATCTTCCTTTGTCATCTTTCTTCCTTCTACCTAATTTTTTCCAACTTAGGAATTTAGATTCTTTTGAAAAATGGTTGAGAAAATATTTTAGAGTCTTAGACATATGATGGTTCAGCCTAGGGAGTGAAAATTGACAGCCTTCCCTTTCCTTTATAGATACCAAAGCCAATAAAAATATCAAAAAGAAAAAATTGTCAAGAAAGTTCTAGATTTAAACCATTTGGCAATTTTGTATGGACTAATGGACTAAAGGATTAAAGGGTTATTTGTCATTTTAGAATATCATGTCCATTTAATCATATGGCCGGCCATCGCAAGATTTTTCCTTGGATAATTTTTACTTAGTCCCACATCTTTGAATATTTACATTTCGACCCATAAATTTTTCATATTTATCATTGCTATCACAATTCTTTTTAATTTTTTTCAATTGACTTTTTAAATTCTTCCCATTAAAGTCTTATGGAACCTTACATTACTCTTAGTACTCCAATTCAACTTAATAACTCAACCTCTATAGCTAAAGAATTTTTATACTGAACTTTTTTCTAAAAAGTTCCGTAAATCGAAAATTTATGTTTCCTTAATTTTTCTTCTATTCCATATCAATTTTCAATCATTCTTAATACTATATTCACTTTCATCATATTTTTAATTGGACCATAATCCATCTAAATTAAATTATGTAAAATAAATTTAAACAAATTAACTGTCGAAAATTTCTTAGAAATCAAGAACCAACAATTATCTCAAAATAGAATTTTCTTATAAGTTTCTTTTCTTTCACTATCCATTTGCTTTTCTAACTTCATATAAATTCTTAATTTATTTTTCTTTAATAATTCACGATCATAATTTAAGGTATTCTCATAAATTTTAGTAAATATTTTTTTAAAAATATTATAAAAATCTATTATCGTTAATACTGTCTATTATCGTTTTTAAATTTTTTCTGTAAAAATTATCGTTGAATATTTTTTTTTATACATTTCTAAATTAATTTGACTCATTTATTTTTCAATTAACTTTTTATCCATTACTGTGATCCTGATCCACTTAATACTGATCACTTGATACTGATTCACTTATATTCGTATAATCTCCTGTACAGTCGTTTAGGATGTTATATTAAAAAATAAAATAATAATAATAATTTTTTATTTTACCCTTGCATGAAAAGAGTCACTTAATTTAAATAAGAATATTTTATAATTTAATAATAAACTAATAAATTAAAATCTTATAAAATTATTTCATTTTAACATACTTTGATTTCTATCAAAATTACTATTTTTTTAAAATTTGTAAAATTGAGTTGTTGTTTTTTATTGAAAATATAACATCAATACCACTGAACCAATTGTTTATTAGTGGCTAATAGAATTTGATTAAATGCAATTAGTGTGAAATTTTATTTGTCAAAAATTTTGACTTACTAATCAAAATTCACCCATATTATCATATGATACGAGGCTTAAAAAAATTTATGTATGCGTTGTGATTATATTCTTATAAAAAAAATTATATTTAATTTAAATATAAATTAAATATAAATTAATTTTTTAAATTAAATTTTGAATTTTTTAATAATAATTTATAAATTAAATTTTTATAAAATTCACCAATTTTATATGATTTTTTATAATAGAAATTCATCTATTTTGACATGATTTTTAATAGTAAACTTATAACATAAATTTTATTATTTATAATTCTCCAGAATGGGCACAATGTATTAATTTTATTATATTTTAAATACAATAAATTTAATAAAAATTAAAAATTATTTTTTGGTAATTTTAATTTTATAAACTTGTAAATTCATAATGAATTTCAGAAAATGTGAACAAACAATGCTCGCTTTAAGCAAAACACAACACAAAAGACTCTCTCGTCTTCGTTTTTCTTTGTGGAGTGAAACAAGAACCTGAAGAATCTCTCTCTCTCTCTCTCTCTCTCTCTCTTGCTCTGCGATATTCTTTTCGAGAGAAGAGCGACGGCCTCTGCCATGAAAATTATATTTGGGCTCCTAACCATTGTCACAGTTGGAATGATTATAGTTGCCCCTCCTCTGTCCTCTTCTCTAAATCTCAAAAACAATACAGTAAAATTTCTATAAATTAATAATGTTGAAACTAATAAATTCTATTAATTAAAAAAAAATTAATAACTAATAAATTAATAATTTATTAATTTAAAGAGAGTATTTATAATTCAACAAATAATATTTAATCAATTAAAAAATTAGTGTTTTATCAATTTTATAATTAATTAAAAAATATATGATAAATTAAATATGAATAAATTAAAATGAATTAAAAAAATATGTTATCAATTGAATATGAATTAAATAAATTGAAAAGAAAAATATATGTAAATTGAATATGAATTAAATGAATGATAAAAAAAATGTGAATATAATTGTTTAGATTTAAAATAGTTTTATATAAATCACTTCAAATTATCTTTTATATTTTTCATAGTTACAGTAGCTTTCTATTTAAAAAAAAAATTCAAAATTAATATTATAAATAAGATATATAAAATATTATATGAATATAATAAAAAGTATCTCACATACACTTAAAAATAATTACAATAATAAATTTCTGAAAATTTTATTTGAAAGTTAGTTAAGATATGATATAATACACTCAAATGAAATTAGAGACGAGAACACACTCAATACATTAATAACACTTCATAACTTTTATTGGAATTCGAGAGTTCAATTTTAGAATTTTTAGATTTAATAAGAAAAAATAGAAATAAGATTCAACTAGATTTAAATTTTAAGAAAAAATAAATAATAATAAACTCATATTTTAATAAACTATCATAATCTATTATATATAGAATGCTGGTAAATTGTTAATGATAAATTATTAATTTATAATATAAATGGAATCAATATAATTATATATAAATTTTTAGAAAAATATTATCTTATTAATTTATCGAAAATATTAATTTAGTCTACAGACTTAAATCAGGACAGAAAAAAATTATTATATAATAGAAATTATTAATTTATCGAATATTAATTTATAGAAATTTTATTATATATTTTTTTTCCTTTTTCTAAATTTTTTGGATTTGCTTGCAAGCGAACATCATTTTTTAGGGATATGATGGTTTTATTAGTTCTTTATTTACAATGCATTTAATTTTTTCTGTTTTTTATCCAGTTCTGTTTATCATCTAAATTTATGTAATAATTGAACTTGAAAGTCACACCTGATGATGAATTTTGAAATTTTTTACCTTCATTGGCTATGGAGTTGACTCTGATTTTATTGCTGATAATGATTTTGAATCATTAAAATCAAGGTATTTAATGCAAGATTTGTACTGTGAAACTATGAAATCTATTTTGATATAATGCCCATTTTGGTAAACAGAATCAAATAGGGTCTTAGAACATGGGTTTTTGAAATGAAAATTTGCATGTGATATTTTTCTAAATTTCCATCATCTGGCCTTAATTTTAGTAACGTTTATGCTTTTTATTCTTACTGCGGGTGCACTGTTTCAGTTAGCATTTATACACAAGTTGGAAGATTCATATGGTGATTTTCTCTCTTCTTTTCACTCAATGCCTTTTAGTTTGGTACAATTTTTATATGGCTTAACTTATGCTTGCCTGCCATGTTAATCTGTCTGGATTTTCAATACTTCTCGGCATTTGTTTTATCATAGAAAACTGTTAAACATATAATGAATGAATAAAATGAACGTGTAATACCACATTGATTAATGATCAGAAATATGAATGGTATATATACAAGGAAGGTAACTTAATCTAAATGTCTTTGCTCATTTTGGGTAGTAAGGCCCAACTTCTTATAAGCCCAATGTATAATTTTTACCTTGATTTAGACTTGACTTTATATGGACTCTAGGGCCGAAGACTTTGACAAAGACAAATATCATGTTGCTAATATCCCTAGCCCTAAATTAGGTTGTTGAATGCATAGGATAATATTGAAAAGGAAGAATGAAGATATCAAAAGATCAACCAAAATGCCGAATTTTCTGGTTGTGCAAACGGTAAAATAGACTAAAAGTAACTGTTTTTATTATCTTCGCCTCTAGAACCAAACTTTTAGCCCTGCTTATAGCCTAAAATTCTAATAGGATCTACTAGAATAAGGTCTTGAATCTCAATCCTAATAAAATTAATATTTTATTATTCTAAATAAAGTCTATCATAATCAATAGATTAAGAAAAGACATACATAACCTTAACTGAGATTCTCAGAACTTCTAAGATGATGAATTGTAACGCAAAATAGTAACATGTATAATAATTTTAGGGAAAAAATCTAAATTTTTTGCTTCTGCATTGAAATACTTGTGAAATGTTTGATTCTTGTTTTTTTAGCATTAACTGTTTTATGGGGACTTTGGGAGATATAGAAGTGTATGACATATACTTAGAACTTATGGTAATTTCAGGCACACATGCCAAATGCTTAACGCTACACCTCTTAAAACGTGTTTGTAAGTTTTGTTACCAGTAACACAAGGTTTGAAGAGTGTGGACTGTGGAGTTTTTAGCATTTAAATTGTTTTTCCCCCAAATTAATAGTCATTCTTATAAATTAGATTATCAAAGGCAAATTCGGGGGAAAACAGTGCACTGATTAGTGGAGATTTTTACATACTTGTAATCCAATTCTTGCTATTTACATACCGTTTAAGTAATTTTTGTTCCTTGACTTTGATTTAAGTTAATGCAATACGCCTTAGGACAGTGTGGTTTTAAGCTAGTTGTGCATAGTGATGGTTGCAAGCTGCAGCAATATTGCTCAAGGCATCATAGATTTAAATCGCGGTTATAGTCACGTGTTAGGGTCGTCGTTGCAATAATGTAACATAAACAGTATATCGTTACACAAATTTACTGCAAAAAATTATGAAATGAGAATTTTTGGTATAAATAACTAAATCTAAGAGTTATTGTTAATTAATAAGCATAATACTCTATAAAAACTCAACATGTATTAAAGTTTGACCAAAATTATAAAGTAGTGTTACTACCACACAAAAAAAGTTTAGAATATAGCTATTACCTTATTAATACCCGAAAGAGTGCTTAGGAGGATCTAGAGTATTATTTCTATCTTGATTTTAAGAATTCTGATTCCCATATGCTTTTAAGTGCTGATTGTATTGTAGTGGTGGGTAATAGAATAAAGAAATCCCTGGATCATGCTACTCACCTTGACTTGAATAAGGAGGTTGGCCTGATGATGAGCTATCATGAGTGACATCATTCAGACCATATGATGAAGGTGGAACACAGGGTGCATAATCAAAAGTATATGCATAATTACTTGAAAAACTAGTAGCATCATTTGAGCAGTCAACATTAGGAAGTTGATTATAGGTAAACCCTTCAAATTGTGTTTCTAAAATTTCTTTTCCTCTATTTAATGCATCACTACTATTTTTACTACGTTGGTATGATGATAAGTTTGGAAAGAAGAGAGATCATTATCAGAACCGCCAATATCAATATTATAAGCATCATAATATAAATTCTCATCAGGATAAGTAGAACCAACACCCTTCCACCAATATCACCGCCAGCATCACCATCATGACCATCATCATTATCATTATCATCACCACTACCGGTACCAGCAAAATCACTTGTGACTTCTCCTTGAACATTTTCATGAATATCCTTTTCATTTAACCAATCATTATTATCACCATCAAATAATAGTCTTTCTCTTTCTTCAAACCAAGGAGATAATGGATCATCTTCCTCAAAAATATAATTCAAATTAGTTGGATTGTAACTATTTCCAATTCTTCTTGACACCTCCTAGTTGCATGTCTAATTTTGAGCCTCATATTATAATGCACAATGACAAGAGCATGCAATTTTTGATATCATAATCTATTCCTTGTCTTTGTGTGAATTAGAGAAAATGTACTTCAATTTTTTTCACAATTAGAAGCTGAAGTTGTTTGGCTCAAAATTTTAATTGCAATTGCTTGAAGGTGGGTTGCACTTTCTCCATAATTGATCCATCATTCAGTTGCAAAGTATAAACAACGATGGTATACTATGTGAGATCCTAAAAGAGATAAAGTATTTATCTATTATGATTTTTGTATTAATTGAAGAGTTATTCACCTGGATACTATTTAATAGCTTTTTCTGCCAATCATGTATCAAAGCTCTCCATTTTTTCATGAAAAAGAAATATCTACACCATCAAATGTTTAATTATCAATTAAAACAACTACTTAATACTTATTTAATTAGGCAAACCATTTCAATTACTTCAACCGGATCAATAACTTGATTGTTTTCATTTGGCTCTATCCTTGTAATGGCCTTTTTTTTTTTTTTTATCCATTATAAACTTCTCTATCACTTTGAATGTCGTGCTGCAATTTGATTGTTTTCATTTGACTCTATACTTGTAATTACCTTTTTTTTATCCATTATAAACTTCTCTATCGCTTTAAATGTCGTGCTGTCCATATTGGTATTGAGGGTTTTAATAGTATCCTGAAATAAGTCAAGTAGTAATATCATTATCATAATTATATTTATGATTTTATTTCTCTATGTATCTAATTCAATTTAATAAAAAATGAAAAAAATTGATTGAACTAACCTGCTGCATGCAAATTATGGTGCAACTGAAAATTTCATCTTTCATCAATAATATTCCAATATTGAGTATAATTTTTGCAATTCTTCTAGATTGCCAATTTTGCTCGCTCTATTGGCTCATATATGAAACCCACTGTAGGTTTTTCATCACCATATAACAATCTGAGAACTTTTAACAATGGCAAACTTTCATAATTGATTTACTCTATCCCAAAATAATCTACCCTCATATCCCAATTCAAGCACAAGTTATTGCACTTCAAAAGCAAGCCCATGATTAGCTTTGCAAAATTTTGTTATCATCCATACATCATATACAAACATGTTTCATAATGAATTTCGATGCTGAACAATGCTCTCTAAAGTAATAAAATTTGTGGCAAATCTAGTAATGCAGGTCGTAGAAACTTTCTTCCATTTGTGAAAATTTTCATGTAATTACACACCTAATTATGATTATAAATGAACTGGGTGATAGTTTTTGCCTGGTTTATAACTTGCTTGAAAAATTTTCATTTTCTCAAATCTTCCAAAAATCATATCAATGCAATGAGCATACAAGCTATCCAATACAAATGTTTAAAGTGATCCATCAACTTCTTCCCACCAGCCTTCATAGAAGTCTCATTATCTGTCATTACTTGCACAACTTTTCAACCCCAACTTCCTCTACTACAAGTTTCATAAGCTTAAAGTTATAATCTGCATCTTTACACTACACAAGTGAGACATCAACTGATTTATGAAATACTGTTTCATGGTTAGAATAAATTAGGAAGTTGATGATATGCATTCTTATTGTGCCACTCCATCCATCACATATTATGGTTACACCTTTTTCTTTCCATATGGATTCAAATGATGTTATATATCCTGTCATCAACTTTATAATTTGGAAGACATACATTTGCTAGCTCATAAGCGCTAGGTGGAGGTACATTAGGGCCAACTTCTGTAGCCATATTAAGTAGTGGTCTAGTCCAAGGTGATTCAATAACTGCAAAAGGCAATTGATTATGGATCACAAAGTTGCTAAAAGCTTTTGCTAGTTTATTCTTTTGCTTTTTAAACCATTTTGTATTCAACTTTGGCTACTTTCTTAGAGATGCTTCCTTCTCCAACTCCAATTCCTTCCCTTGTCGCCACTCTAGAATATGGTATTGATGCATTTGTATGTCTAGTAGCCCCTTTACCCTTTTGACATTTGTATGTCTAGTAGCCCCTTTACCCTTTCCCGATATGTAGCTGAACGCCAAAATATAGCTTGACTACTATCCCTACATCATAATGCACCCCTTTACTCCTTCTATATTGGTCTTCATCAAACTGTCACATGCTCTTTTTTTTTTCATGCAAATTCTAACTCTTAAGTCTTCTTCTTCATTTGCATCTTCAACTAAATTCATTCTTGAAATTTCATCTTGAAGTTCTTGTACTCTTTTTTTCCCCATTTGAGCAGCTTCATAATCTTTCAGAAGTTTAGCCATATTTTTTCTCACTGCAATTGTCACTTTTGGACAGCTATAAATTTGACCTCTCAAACCTACCAAATGTTGCTTTAGACGAGTTATTTCCCCGTTACTTTTCTACCATAAAAGTCACAAATAATTTCACCCTTCTTCTTTCCTTGGTGGGCATAATTTCATCCAATATCTTGACTAAGCTTTAAAGGATTTTCTCTAACTCCATGTGGACGAAACATTTTCTATTTCGTCAATCACGTAATATCAAGTTGCATGAAATTTTATTTGAGGTTTTTTGAGTTAACAAATATTCTGCAAAAAGATAATCGAGCAAATCAACAAATATACAACTCCTAAGAAATTTCACTATTTTATAACTCATGAATATTTATAATTGATTTCATTTATATAATAGAAAATTATATTTTTGGATTTTTAAAAAAATTACATATTAAAAAACTATATATAAAAATATAATAAAAAAATTATATAACAAAAAAATAAGAAATATAACTACTTTTAAATTTTTTTGACATAAAAATTATCTTATTAGTGGTCTAGCTGAAAAATTCTTATATTTTCTTATATCTGTGAACACTCATTTTTTACACCCCTAAGACTCATGCCAACTCGAATGGCATTCCCCGGAACAAAACCCACGCTCGGACGGACTTGAAACGGCCTCAGAATGAAGTCTGGGCACAGGTGTCGCCCTCCAGGCATGGCATTGCAGCCAGAGAGTTGCCACCCCCTCTTGGCGGCAGCTGCCATACCCAAGGGCGGCAGCATGGCTCTTTGCCACTGTTGTCGCCCTCCTTCATTCCCTATGCCGCCAAGGCACCCTGGAGGCGCCACCACCCCCTTCTGGCGTTAACAGCTCCTCTTGCAGGCGGCAGTGACGTTCTGGACTTGATTTCTTCCGAATCCCACATTGAAAAATCATGGGATTCGACCCCCCAATCTCCTATTATAAATAGAGAGCCTCCTCCCACCTTCCAGGACAGACAAAAATACACAACAAGAGATAAAGAGAAGAAGAAGAAGACAAGAAATTATTTTAATTATTAGATTTCGTCTTTTTCCTCTCCAAGTCATATTTTTTTCTTTTTTTTTTAGCTCTCTTTGAATTTAAAGAGTTGCTATTAGGGGCATATTGAGCCTCTCAGTTAAATATTTTTTCAAAGCAAGGTCCCTCTATCGGTTTGCTGTCTCAAGCACTTGTCACGACCCGCTCTCGCGAGCCACGACGGTCCTAGGGCACGGGAGATGCCAATGGCGACCGGCACCCGTAGAACCCAATATCAGACATATCAATCCTATCAATACAATGTATACATGTATACAATCTCTATTCATTCATTATCAATCACAACCTTTCATATATTCTCAATCAACTGTATTAACAATACCCACAGGATCATATCAATCATAACATATATTTTTTCATATCATAGTATCATCATTTGGATACATGTTCATTTCCTAGCCAACCTGTACATACCCATGAAGCAGCTAGATTATGAACACCAAAATACAATTGTTATACAAAATAAGTATCTGGAATGTACATCAGATATCTGTTGCAAAATCCTCGGAGAAATGGAAGTCTGGAATCTGCAACTCTAATCCTCTCCTAAAAGGGGTAAACAATGAGCAATGAGTATAGATGATACTCAGTGAATTCACATGCATCACAATAACAATTGGGTCAGGCAATAAGGATATCGATCGAATATAATCAAGAACTGAATAATATCAAGTTCATAAGGTATCATCAATAAGATACAACAATATCATATAATATGGTTTCATATGTGTGAAATGACAGATAGTGGGATGGACTGTAAGAAAAGAAATCATACAGTCTCCAGTCAAATA
>CANXYC010396321.1:0-73491 GCA_948193065.1 Aleurites moluccanus
TATTTTTTATTTTTTTTTTTTTTTTTTTTTTTTTTTTTCATCTCATGCCAACCAATTCTGAGATTTTTTTTGTTCTCATGCCATACTACTAACCGTCTGGCGTCCCCTTGACGACAATTTTCCACAGGTCTATAATTGATCACCATATTAGGAATCAAATGAGATGTAATAATGGCGGCGAGAACATTCTGGTTGGACCAACTGTACAGGAGACAAAATTGCTGCCCCTCAGAGCAGCAAACACCATTTACTTGTTACTGTTTCGTTTGTCCGTTAATACGAACAACATTTAATTACTATTTTCATTCTGTCCAGGGCGAAAATTCTAAACTGAATTTTACTGGAAAAATCCTTTGATCTAAACCTCCAGCGTGGTGTTCAATTTTGAAGAAGGGAGCCTGATCCAGAACAGCAGAAAATATCCTAGAGTGCGCCTACGAAATCAGTTCTCGGAGAAGAAAATACTATTGTAATACGAGTAGAAAATACTGTTGCAATAATTTACTTAACCTACGTAGATTATAGAACAAAATATTACCAGCGTTGTTTGTTAGGAACTTTATCCGAGGCATAGGTTTTGAACAAAAAAGTAACTAGTAGTGTTAATAATGTGGCGCAGGTTGCCCTTCATGTAAATATTTTTAAGAAATGGGTTTGATTGCTTAGGCTAGTCTGTTTAATACAAATGGTCAAATTTCTACAGTGTTTCTTCTCTCTATATGCATCGTTCTCAAGTCTCAACCCAACTAAGCTTCCTCTCCAATACTACATAACCTTGTCATTTTCATTTTATCGAAAACATTCTGCATAAGCCCATCATGATCCATATGTAAACAAATACAATAAGACATTTAAACAACTTCTACCCTTTCCAAAAGGAAGAAAAAATAACCTTCAAATCTAAAAGAAATTCCAGTCCAAATATAAACCATAAATGTCATGGTAAGTTAACACACTTATAATCAAGACAAAAGGATGACATTCAAAGCCCACCTCCTCCAAAAGAAGACTAGGACCGGCCAAGCTTATGATGCCTTTTATGGCTCATCTAACTGGTCCTGCGAGAAAATTAAAAATAGTTGAAGTTACATAGAGACCAATCAAATGCAACAGCAATACATGGACGATACAACTACCAACTGATATCTTTGACTCTGTGTTCAAATGCAACAGCAATACATGGACGATACAACTACACAATACAACTACCAACTGATATCTTTGACTCTGTGTGTGTACAACTACCAACCGATATCTTTGACTCTGTCTCTCTGTGTGTGTGTGTGTGTGTGTGTGTGTTATCCCGAAGGAGTTGCAAGATAAGAGTGCTATCTTTGTATGATTGTGTGTGTGTGTGTGTGTGTGTGTGTGTGTGTGTGATCCCGAAGGAGTTGCATGATAAGAGTGCTATCCTTGTGTGTGTGTGTGTGTGTTATCCCGAAGGAGTTGCATGATAAGAGTGCTATCCTTGTATGATTGTGTGTGTGTGTTATCCCGAAGGAGTTGCATGATAAGAGTGCTATCCTTGTATGATTGTGTGTGTGTGTGTGTTATCCCGAAGGAGTTGCATGATAAGAGTCTATCCTTGTATGATTCTTCTCCCAAAGTGTCTAGCTCAGCAATACATGGACGATACAACTACGCAATACAACTACCAACTGATATCTTGACTCTGTGTGTGTGTGTGTTGCTATCGTTGTATGATTCTTCTCCCAAAGTGTCTAGCTCAGCAATACATGGACGATTGTGTGTGTGTGTGTGTGTGTAGAGAGAGAGAGAGAGAGAGAGAGAGAGAGAGAGTACCTGGACATCTGAAGTCCAAAGAGTGAGGTTATCCCGAAGGAGTTGCATGATAAGAGTGCTATCCTTGTATGATTCTTCTCCCAAAGTGTCTAGCTCAGCAATGGCTTCCTCAAATGCCTTCAAAAACAGCTAGCAACAACAATTAAATGGAGTTCTCATATCTAGCATGTAATCAGTACAATGACTGGAATCTTGTACCATCCTCGAGCAAGCATATATCAAAAGGCAGGGAAGTACATCAATTGCGAGAAAATGGATAAAACTAAATCCTCTTATGTTGAGATGAGAATTAGTGGTTGAAAAAAAAATGCAAGGACAGTTGAGACAGAACTCAAAAGGTTAATATCTGGGTAATGTCTATTAAGCTTCGTAAGTGGATACAAGCAAGAATGCTCATCATCACAAAGCCTAGTTCCACCAAATTTGGAAGTCTTATGTTTACCCAAAAAATCAACGACCACTCGTACATTTATTAACTTTTGAGGAACATTCTCCATGCATTACTTCCAGCTCACATGCTTGCACTGTGCAAGTGATCAGAAAAAGAAAAAATTAAAGATGGAAAACCCTATGTTAGTTTATATTCACTCACCGCTCAATCCATTCCACAAACTTTTGCTTGTTAAAACCCATATTTAAGTGTAGGCACACAAAATACTAGGGTTCTCATTCAATCATTCACAATTAGTAGAAAAACATAGCAAACTGATTCACAATCTGGTCTAAAGCAATCACAATATATCATCATTCATAAGAATATATAATTTCACGCTTAAGTGATTATTATAGTATTGAAGCTTACTCAAATCAGAAATTACTCCCTGTAAGTACTATGGGCATACACTATTATTGTCATTCATAATTAAACAGTGCATAAAACAGCTAACAAACATAACATTATTAACTTGATTCTAGCTCAAGCAAGTTATACTAAAAAAAACATGAAGTCAAAATTAACCAACGAACCCAATCCCATATCACACGTAAAAAAACTTGATGCCATGAAATAAACTATGTGAAGACCAGTTCTAACAAGACAAGGTCAATCAACAACCCCAAAAACAAAAAAATAAAAATAAAAACAAAAATGTAAATTCGGCAAAGCATTAGCACACTTTATCATCCACTTGTGCTAATCCATGCTGAAGAAAGTGAATTCATAGAGTGCTACTTGTATTGCAGATCAACAATAAAAAGTATGGATACAAATGAACGGGTGAAGGGAAAAAGAACGCCTACCTGTTTGGCCATGCTGCAAGCCTTGTCAGACTGATTGAGAATTTCGTAGTAGAAGACTGAGTAATTGAGCGCCAATCCCAACCTTATCGGATGTGTTGGTGCAAGATCCGCAACTGCGATGTCCTGCAAAAAATAAAATTGCAAGACATCAGCAAACAAATCAGAATAAGGAATCGCAGGCTTACAGAAATTTTTCAGCACTCAACACTCTTTCTACTCTTTTTATTTTATCAAAACCAATATTCTACTTTTCCAGCTTCAAAATCAAAATCTCTCTCTCGCTATTCAGACTAATCCTAATCCCTGATAACAAAATTAAAGATTAAAGACTAAAAATTTTGCAAGTGACCAAACAGATTACTAAACCAATCGATAGCCCATTCAAAACCCTAGAAGCCAGATCTTTATACAATCCTAACATCTACCCAATTTCAATACCTGCGCAGCCTTGTAAGCGAGCATAGTATCCTCAGCAGCAGCCTTTCTCTCATCACCAATCTTGAACTCAGCCAAGTATCTATGATAATCTCCCTTCATCTTCAAATAAAACACCTTTGATTCACTAGCCGTAGCGGACGGTATCAGATGTGAATCTAGTAACCTCAATATACTCCCACAAACCTCCGATAACTCGTTCTCCACTTTGGATCTATACTCCTTAACGAGGACAACGTGATCCTCATTCTTTCTTCCTTCCTCCTTCTGTTCAATGGACGATACAATCCGCCAAGCTGCTCGGAGCGAACCGATCACGTTCTTATAAGCCACGGAGAGAAGATTGCGTTCCTCTATGGTGAGTTCGCCGGAAGGAGTAGAACCAAGGACAAGTTTTTGCATGAACTGAAGCATCTCTTCATAACGCTCAGCTTGCTCGGCGAGCTTAGCCAGATAAACATATTGGTCTCTGCTTAGGTTATCCGGTACTGTGGCCGCTGCTGCCATAGCTGATGGCTGTTTCCTCACGTCTTGGTCTTCGAGAAAATGAGAGAGAGAGAGAGAGGAAGGAAAGCGATTTTGGTGGTTTTAGTACTTTATATTTATGGTTGGCTGGGGACTCGAGAGGATCATTTTATATGTTTGACGGTTGTTTGGCTTTTGGAAGGGTGAACGGGTAATTTTAAATATAAACGCGTTTAGTGTCATTATTGAACCTTGTTTAGGAAGATAATCATTGTGTTGTATCCTTTTTAGCATAGTGGTCAGACCACCAATTTGATCAGAAAATCGATCATGTGGATGTTTGGAGAATTGAGAATTCAAAATCTATTAATCACCTAAAATTACATGATTTAAGTGTTTGACTTGAAAATTATTTAATAAATTTTAGTTTTCAATTAAATTTTTTTAACATCATCTGGGTGCTTTTGAGATAATGAATTTTGGCTAAACCAATTTGGTCAATTAATAATTTTTTATTCACTAAATTTTGAGGAATAATAATTTTATATTCATCTAAATCATTTGTGTTTAATGACTTCTAAACACTCCTTATATATTTAATTAGGTTACACGTAAAATTCATTCTCCATAAAATTTGTTAAAATTTATCCATCCAATAAAATACTCTATGATCTCAATAATTTGGTCACAAATTTCACAGATTTTATAAATTGCTTTTTTCGCCAATTAATTTTTACAATTTTATAATTTATTAATTAAATAGTTGCTAATATCAAAATGTAAATATATTTATTTATTTATTTATTTTAATTTTAAAGTATAAGTAAATAATAATTTATAATATTATTAATTATTAATTTATTATTTAATACATATAAAATGAATATTGTTATATATAAACATAAAAGTTGGGGTGAGCTTTTACGTGAATAGCTGAATTAATTGAAATGAAATTATAAAAATTAAATTAAATTAAATTTTGAATAAAATCAAAATAAACCGATATATATTTATATGGCAATTCAACGATAGCATCAACAAAAAAGGGAAGAACACCCTTAAATATATATATATTGTTTTTTTGACAAAATCACTTAAAACTATAAAAAATATTTATTTCTCAAAAGTTCTCTATGCTAATTTAAGAATCGCAGGGCCCTTTAATATTCTTACTCAACTTGCATGCCTCGATTAATCTATATAAAAAGTCCAATCCAAAATGTTGACAGAGTTATCACACCTATTTTAGAGCTATTTTTCAATGGTTGCATGCACCTCCTCTACACGATAAGCCTCTCACCACTTCATGTTTGACACTCTCTTCTTTGATCATTACCGTAAACAATTAATAAATACTTAAAATTAACACAGACTTTGCCTTTTAAACACACAATAACTATTTCGTACGTCCGCTTGAATTTATTATTAAAAATATTTTAATTAATTTTTATGTATCATAAAAAAAATATAAATATAAATATTACTTTAAATAAAAAATATATAAATAAAAAATTATTATATATTTTTATATAAATAACAATAATATAATAATAATAATAGTAATAATTATTATTATTATTATTATAAATTTTTAACCCAATTTCCTCATCAATATTTTTATTTTTATATTAATATAAAAATTCAAATTACTAATCACAACCAATGAAAACTAAAAAAATTATGGAAAAACATAATAAAAACAATTATATTATAACAAATTAAAAATATTATATTATCTTATTTTTTTATATTATTATTATTTTTCATTTAGTTCGTTCCAATAAGTTTATTATATGAAAATAAAAATAAATTAAAAAAATTATTTTTTTTACATTAATATCTTATTAATCACCAAACATTTATTTTTAATTATTTTTTAAATACTTAAAATTCTATAAAATTTCAAAAACTATAAAAAGATAAATTAAATTAAATAGTCAGCAGAGAGAGTTTCAAAACTTTCTCCATACTCCATGTTATATATATGTATATAGATAGATTGATGTAACACGACACACTACTAAAAATTCAACTGAAAAACGTCATTGACTACTAAAATTAATCAAGTATTGAAGTTATCTGCATAATGTCAACTATGGTTTTATTTTTTAGTCTAGCTACGAAATATAATTCAGATATTTATATTAATAAAGAGCAGACTTGGTATTCCAACAAACCGGAGCATGTAAAGCTAATAGTGTGCAAAGACCACCATAAGACAGCAAGATCACAACCCTCAGAAGAGATAAACCAGCTTGCATAAGATGTTACACTAATGTTCAAATATAAATCTCTACTATATATACAGATGCATTAGACTCCGCAGTACATGCTCAGTGTGCTGCTCCATAGCGAAAGCAGGCTCTGCAAAATTAATTGTGCTACAATGTATGAAGAACTGTTGCACCTTTGCAGATGCATTGCTGATTTGGGTTACCAGATTGAATGCTTGATCCCAAGACCATTACATGTTAATATAAGGCCCTTGTACCGATTAAGATACTCCTACAGCCAATAAAGGAAAATATAAGGGCAGTTAAGCTAGTATGGATAAAACAATGAGAAGAGTGTAGCTTGACAAGAAATAGGGAAGCGTCTTACAATTATGTTATAATCATAGACAAACATCATCCCATTCTTGTCATATTCTCTTCTTCTGAGAGGATCACTCAAAACTGCTCAGAGAAGCAAGAACCAATAGTTAGTTACTCATACACAAATATTTCATATTCTTCTTTAACAGTGATGCTAAGATTCAGTGAATCTACTGCTAAGTATTTTTAACCCACTTTTAACAGTTATACTAAGACTTCAGCGAATCACCAGCAAAGTATTTTCAACCCAGCCAAAGGCCTCAACATCATGATGCACATGAACTTCCCAAGGAATACATGTTGGCACTCCATCAGTAGAACAAAACAAAACAGATGAGGACAAAGATGCAAACTTAAAGCAACTAGAATGCTTCTTTGTGGATGTGAAGAGGCACTGATTTCTTCGTTTAGTATGTAAAATAATGAGATGGAAAGGGTAATTAAACATAATCATAGTCACAAGTGTCACCTGTGATTATATCTAATTACTCAAATAGGCCCCGTTCCAACCATTTAGGCCACAGAAACTCAGATAGATCATTACTGGCGCTCAGGGTAGTCCTTACTTCAAAATGAAAATGAGGAAATCACTTCACTCAGTTGACAAGTAATTAAATCTCTCTTTATGTTGGCATGTTGCCCTTACAAAAGCCTTCGGCATGCATCCTCAAGTTAAGCGATTGGAAGAAATACATAAAAAATAGATGACTTTAGTAGTTGAGTAGGTTCAAATACTGACGCTACATAAATGACAAACTTACATCTAAAACCACAGATGACTTCCTTTTCCACAGCGTTTTGTTTTGCCCAATAGAAAAATCAGAAAGATGCCTATCAAAGCAGGATTTTTTTTTGTCTTTGAGAAGTAAAGATACCTGGTCCTAAGATGAGAATACAGTTCCATCAGATAGATACATTAATTGGACACTCTTTAGCCATTTGACAGAATCGTCACCAAAATGAATCCTCAAAATGATATAACTATGATGCATGCCCCCAAACAAATGCCTAAAAGTCTTTCATATTCCTAGAATCCTATCAGAAACAACCTGTAAAATTCAGGCAAGACCATCTAACTATGAAAATCTAATTATGTTGCACCTGCAGAAAATGAAAGAAAATGATGCAGGATGTCAGGTTCATTGTTTTATGAATAAGTCCAAATTGTACAAGACAGACTGCAGATAGGGATGGCAATGGGGCGGGGCGGGAACGGGGGAACCATCCTCATCCCCACCCCCCGCCTTAGCGGGGAATCCCATCCCCGTCCCCGTTTCACATACAGGGATAATTTAGTCTCCATCCCGTTCCCCGCTTAAATTTTGTATTACTAAATTTATTTATATTTATAAACTTCATAAATAATAGCTAAAAATATAAAAAAATTTATTTAGAAAATATTAATAAATTCAAACACACAAAACACCAACCAAACATTATTAAAATATAAATATTTTAATATATCAAAAATATTCAGTAATATTTTTTAATAAAATATTAAAAATTCAGCATATATTAAATTATGAGTACTTGAACAAATTTAATCTAATAAGTGCTTTCAATAAACTCCAACAATCTCATAAAAATTATTTATTGAACAAATTATTCCTTATATATATATATATATATATATATATTATTAATTAATATAATTTTATATAAGGAATAATTAAATAAATATAATAATTAATCAAGTATAATAACGGATCCCCACGGGGACGGGGACGGGGACGGGGATGGGGATGGGGATCCTCACTGGGTGGGAAATACACTCCCCGTCCCCGTCCCCATGGGGAGACAAATCGGAGAATCCCCACCCCATTCGGGGCAAATCCCCGCGGAGAACGGGAATTCCCTACCCCATTGCCATCCCTAACTGCAGATTGATAAAGTAGGTAAAATCTTTTATCCATGCCCCTGAAAAATGGAGAGGAATGGAGATTCAAAAGAGGAGAAGTAACTCACAAATAGCTGGATAGAGATATTGCAATATGCTGTTGGATAAAAGATCCAGGTACATCCATAGGGAAGGCAATCACTGGGTTGAGTAGCCACACATTTTCAGCGCTTATTGGTTGGGTAAAATTCCCCTCTCAATGGTTCAAAATCTTTCTGAAAGATGATTGAATGTGATGCAATTGGCAACATTGGTTCCATAACCACTTAGGCCAAGTCTAAGCAGCATAAAAGGATAAAAAAAGGACTTGAAAGAGGAAAAAAGTAAAATAAAAAAAAGTGTTCATGCCTCTCAGAAGTTGGATGCATAAGAAATGGATTGGGGGAAAACAAAATCACCTTTTCTCTGGATTATGAGCTCTCTTTATTTGTCTAAAGGCCACTTTTTGAACTATAACCACTTTCAAACAGTCATGAAAATTGTTGTCACACTAATAAGCACTATAACTATAAAAAGCATCTGGTGAAGATACTAATGAGAATAGATTGAAACCCAGTAAACAAGTGAAGCAATAACAAAAGAATATCACTCACAAATACACTGGGAACATGAATTCACTAAGTTTAGCAACAGAATTAACCATCCAACTTACAGCCAAAAGCGAGTTCCTAGAAAACCTGATTTCTTTTACATGGAAACTGTGCAGAAAACACAATAAGAAGGCAGGAGCTCCACTGCCACAATGTTTCTATTATATTATAATTTTTCTTCCATACACTTGTAGTGCCTGTACCATTCAAAGTTTCACATTGCCAATGGACCACGTTTTTTTAAATTGTATTTGATTCCATAACTCCTACACGTTAACTTGCACCTCATTAAACTTCACAATCTTAAAATTTGTAACTATGTACCAACATAACTGAGAAAACAACACAGCAAAAGCAACCAAAATGCAAACCACCCTGATCTTAAAAGTTGTGTAAAAAACTCTTAACTTCAAATTTAGCACATCTACACTTCATAATCTATCCCCTAAAGACAAATAACCATACAAGTAAAGGCTAAAGACAAGTCTTACTAACCACATCATTGTGTGAACAAAACAACAAAACTTGAAGGCCAAAATTAAGTTAGAAACAAGCGCTGTGAAACTGAAACAAAGAATCAATAAAGAAATGAAGACTGATACTGAGTACTGACCCTGGTAAGCCTCGTTTATCTCTTGAAATCTCGAAGTGGCACTATCCTGGTCCTTTTGCTTATCCGGATGCCATTTCTGCAAGAAGCCAGCTCAGACCATGAAAAACCACTGAATTTGCTGCAGACTCCCGGACTAAAACCTTATTGAAAAAACAAAAAATTACAAACCAGCGCAAGGCGTATGTAGTTGGAGCGAATAGCGTCGTCGTTAGCATCATAATCAACTTCCAGTATTTTGTAATAGTCCTAAATTTGCAATAAAAAAAGTCATAACTCCCTAAATCCACGGACTAAAACACAGAGAAAGAAGGTGAGAAAGGAGAATGTTATCACCTTGGGCTTGGAGACGAGGGAAAGGAAATCAAAGTTAAGGTGCGATTCTTGATCTTGGTCTTCGTGTTGAGTTTGGTCCGGCGGGGAATCGTCCCAAATCAACATGTCTTGTCTTTGGATTAGGCGAAAAAGGCGCAGCGATGAAAGAGCAAATTAATTAAGCGTCGATTGCGGTTGAAGATAAAATTGGTGGCTGGTTTGTTGGTATTGCGGTGGTTGATGTGTGTGCCTATCGGCGTACCGCGTACTGTTTAGGTGCAAATGAGGCTAATATGGTACAATGTGATTCGCTATGCTCCAAATTGTTAAATGAGGGGAATTTTCTAGACCAAGATTTTGGGGTTTTATCATTTCTTTTGCTTGTATTTTTGGCTGATTCTTTACTTGTTATAATAATAAAAAAAATTATGTAAATTATATTTTTTTCAATGGAATAAAAATACATAAGTATTACATATTTTGAAAATAATTTAATAGTAAATATATATATAATATGAATAATAAATTTTAATTTGAATGAATTAATAATTTTATAGTCAATTATCTATTTAAATTAAAAAAATTACAGATATTATAATATTTTATCTGATAATTGACAAATAAATTAAAAAAAAAAATAGACTAATTTTTTATTTTATTTTTATATTTATTTCATTTAATTATTTATTTGGTAGTACAATACTCTTTTGTTTTGGAGATAGAGATGGCAAAATGTTACGATCCAATAGGGATTCTTCGTACTCTGTTTTGATTAAAGCGAAAAATTTATATTTTAATTAGAAAATGGAGTGGGACATAAAAAATTTAATGAGAATGTAAATTATATATTCCGTCCCATAACCTATCCCGCTATATATATATATATATATTTTATAGTATAATTAAATTCGTAAAAAATATAGTTATTAATTATTGATTATTAATTTTTAAAAATATAGTTATTAATTATTTTGTTAAGTAATTAAGTTATGAAAAAATTATTTATAGAAAAATTTAATAATAACTATTATAATAATAATAACTTATAGAAAAAATATATAAGATTAAAATTTTTATTATTATAAATTGAAATATAGATATTAGATTGTTTATTGACTAATTAACAATCTTATAACATTATTTTTTAAATAATTTAGCAAAATTTATTATAATCTTATGATTAATATTTATTTTTTATTTAAATTTTAATACATCGATTAATAAATATCAATTTATATATTATAATTTTATCATAAAATTTTTTAATAAATAAAAATTAATTTTATTTAATTAAATATTTATTTTTCTTATTGAAAACTTTTTAATTTATTTACTTTTTTAATGTTAAATATAGCTCAAAATAATAATGAATAAATAAAATATATAAGGTGTAATATTAATTTTTATATGAAAAATCGTGTTTTATGGGGCTCTCGTAGACTCCAATACCCATGGAGATGGGATGAGTAGGAGTGGGAAGTCAATTCGATCGAATCTACTAAATCAAATTAAATTGACCAAACCAAATCGAAATTGATAGTTTCATAATTTATTTGGTTTGATTTGATTTAAAAATAGAGTAAATTGAAAGTTCAACTTGATTTACAATTTGAATAATTTTTTTATTTCAAACCGAATCAAACTGTAATTATATATATATATATATATATATATATATATATATATATTGTTGTTTACTATTATTACAATTAAATATATTTGATTTTATTTTATATACAACTATATTTTTTAACTTAATATTAATTTAGAATTTTAAAAAATATCATTTATGAAAATTAACTATAAATAAATAAAAATAATTTAATTCTTGGGAAAAAATATAAGTTTTTGATATACTAATTAATAGAATTGACAAGTTTTGAGTTTTATAATATTAAATTATTTTTAATTTTTTTTATTACTGATTTTCTTTAAATTAATAATAAAATAATGATAATTTAGAAAAAAAATTTTGATTTAAAACTGATAAACCGAAAGTATTTAAATCAAATCAAATTGAATTGAAACTGACGGTTTGACTATAATGATGATTTGATTTGGTCTGAAAAATTTTACATCGAAAATATTGATTTAATTTGATAACAACCCTTCAAATCAATCAAATCAAATCGATATCGCCCTTAGGAATGAAATACCAAAATTTTAATCTATTGAAAAATAAAACATAGATAAAATGAAGTTTTAACATATGAGAATGAAAATAATGAAATCCGTCTCAAACTCATCCCATTGTTATCTATATTAAATGAAATGTTTATATTTATAGATATTTATAAGATATTTATAAATAAATTATTTTTAAAATTTAAAAATATTAATATATATTTGTTTTTCGATATTACTATAATAATGGCATTTATTAGCTTAAATCCAAACTCTAAATCTATTTTCATAAGAACTCTTAATAATAATAATAATAATATGTTTTTGCGTCCCACTTAAACTGCTTTTATATATTTTTTTATAGATATAAGAGAGATGGGTCAGTTTGTTTTAATTGGGTGACGGGCAGCAGAACAATAATTACACGAGAAAACAAGCATAAGAAATTATAATTCCTAGATATCATTTTATATCTCATTTTTTTTTATATACAATAATATTTTTTTTTAAAATATTTTAATAATTAATATTTTTTTATAAATAATACGACACATAATAATAGATATAAAATAAGAGATAAAATATAAAATAAAATAAAAATTTTGAATTAAAAAAATTAGATGACAAAAAATAGGCTGAAAAGGCCAAAAAGACTATATTGAGTGTTAACTGTGCCCTTGAAGACTTCTAGGTTGGCAAAAGGCAGATTTTTTCCTTGAACTTGTCATTATTGATCATTTTTCCCTTTGGACTTTAAAAATAACCAATTTAATATTTGAACTTGACAATTTGAACTAATTAAATACTCATCTCTGTGAATTGGAGGTGCATTTTTTTTCATGCTTGCTAACATAGAAAGAATCTTTGATTTTTGAGTGAATTACTAAAAAACTTTAAAAAAAAAAAAGCATTCAACTATTTTTTTTTTCTTCTTCATCTGCTACATCTTCCTTCTCAACCAAACAAACCCCATTATCAATTTCCTTGAGGAAGGAAAAGAAATGGAAAAAAAAAAGAGGGTTAGATTTGCCATGGTCAGATTAGTGAAGCCAAATGTGAGTAGAAATAGCCTTCTAGAGGGGTCAAATATCCAAATCGATTTGGATTCATCGAACGGGAAAGAAATTAAAAAAGAAAAAAGGAGAAAAGAACCCAAATCGATTTGGGCATCTTGATTGTTTTCTTATTCGTTAAAGAAATAAAAACAAATGATAGGGAAAAGTCAGAGGAAGATTTAACTTGCTTTATATATAATTTCCTCTCTCTTTCACAATTTCAGTTCCAAAACATTTTCTTCTTTATTTTAATTCATGATACTACACCCGCTTACATAATCTAATCTTGATTTTGTATTTTTTTTTATAATTACAGATTTGGGAAATAAATTTCATAACGAGAGATTTAAATATTTGTTGGAAATGACATTTGGGAAAGAGATGTAATTCAATGAAGTCAAGGCGTGTTGTTGGAATTTATGGTGAAGAGGGGTTAGGATTAGTGTTTGTGAAATATAATTTGCTTCTGAGTTCTAGCTTGAATAATTTTCTTATGAGTTCTAATTAAATTGTTTCTCATTGCTATTTCTATTTCTATTTCTATTTGCCAGATTAAGATTCTTTGTGGTGTAGATCATTATGAATTGAAGTAACTTTTCCATGTAATATTAATTTCGGTTGGATGAGGGAATAAATTACTGATTGAGTTTCATTTTGATTTTAATATTTGATCATGCTTGTTCTAGATTTAACTGTGATTTTAATGTTTGATTGATTAGCAATTTTTTTTTTGTTTGATGAAGAAGAATTGATGTGTTTGAATTTTTAAAGAAGAAGAAGAGAGATGGTGAAGAAGAAGGATAGATGAGAGAGAGAGAGAGAAAATATTGTTCTGTTTAATTTTGATTATAAAATAATACTTTTTAATTAAAATAAATGTTAGAACACAAGTTTTTAAATGTTTGATGTACCTTTGTGCACTTGCATTTATATATCTTGCTGACTAGGATAATTAGGTATTTAATAGATTCAATTTGTCAAGTTCATGTATTAAATTGATTATTTTTAAAGTTTAAAAGACAAAATAATCAATGGTGATAAGTTCGAGGGGAAAATATGTCTTTTATCTTCTAAGTTTGAACTTATACTTCAATGAGCCTCCCTGAATATTTGTGCCCATCGTAGTTCCATAATCATGTGAACAATGTCATGTTTTGGTCCAATAATTTCAGTTCAATGTTTTATAATTTCAGTTCAATGTTTTATACTTTTTTTTTTGTATACATATTGTTAGACCTGGCCTAAGGTATGGGTGAACAAACACCATTTAATTAAATATTTGTTATTTTATTTTTTATTTTTTAGTAAATCAATGGTATTCTCATGTCATTTACACATTAATCATCAGTTTATACATTCAATAATTATATTCTAAGTGTTGATTTTAAAAATCAAATTCTAATTAATAAGAAAGAAAGAAATAAACTCTCTATTAATCAAGTTAAATATTAAAGTTAAATATTAAAATATAATCTAATAATAAATATATATATAATATAAATCTGAATAATAGGTCCAAATTTAATTTCCCTCCCATCAGGGGTTGAACCAGCCCTCCAAGGAGGGCCAACTTCAAGTGGTCCTTCTCATTTTATTATTTTATGCAAATACACTAATCAAAGGTTTTAATAGTTAAGTTATTATTATTCTTCAATTTCAAGATTCTTTATTCTTGTCAACTTTCCCAAAACTTTCCCATATAAAAAAGAATCCATATTTAAGGCTTTTTTCTCTTTAATTCTCACTTTTAGTCTCTAATTGCCTTATCATTCCTGGACATTGGATAATATACTTCTAATAGCATATTTTGCTTTCAATTTAACAATTTTTCTTGAATTCTTGAATTTTTTTATTCAAATCTGAACTGAGTTTTCAGAAAACTCTAATAATAACTAACAAAATCAAACTAACAAAATTAAACAAACACAACTTCAATAATTGAACATCCTCACAAATCAAAAACAGAAAGCTGCAATACACCACAAAATCCTGATCAATTAGATATCCTAGATTAGTATTCTTAAAATTGTAACATCATAATACTACCACGAATCAAAATAATATTCATCAACAACAGTGTTCACCATAAAATGATAGATTTTATAGTTTAAAGAAAAAGAAAATGATAGAGAGTTGTGGAGAGTAAAAGTTTCATGACCCATCCCACATTCAAATCCACCAAATCTCAACAAATTGAAGTAGCAAGAGAATGAAATGTTTACCTGAATCAAGTAGGAAAGATGATGCAAAGAGCAAATGAGAAATTTCTTGTCCAAAAGATGGTTGAAGATTTTTAGAGGAGGAAGAGACAGGGCCGTTGTGATTTTGTTCATGAAAGAGAGGGAATTTTAAAATTTTTTACATATATTGCTCTTAGACTTTTTTAGTCTAGGGGACTATGGCCTTTTGGGCCCAGGCATATATCCGCCCCCTGCCTCTCATATTAGAAAAACTAAAATTGAGATTTTTATTTTAACATTATAAAATAAAAATATAGATAATAAAAAACTATTATAATTTAAAATGAAAATAAACAATTTAAATTTAACAATGTAGATGAAACTATTTTAAATTTATTATTGGATCTTGTAATTAAATTCGTTGGATGTCTTGAAATATAATAAAACAGATATAATCTCAAATTTTGGTTCATATTTAATTTGTTGTCATTTATAAAATAGACTCTAACTTATCGTTTGCTCCACAGTAAGTATGTTTTAAAAAATAAAATTTTCAAAAAAATTGCAAATCATTTTTCTTTTATATATCTAAAAGGGCTAGTTAAATCGAATCAAGATGATGAAAATGTAAAAAAATAAAAAATAAAATCATCCTTAATTTTGTTTGTACTATTATGAATTTAATTATTTTTTAAAGGAACGAATTTTTGAATTTCTAAATTTTAAAGAAATGAATTATTATTATTATTATTATTATTATCAGCCTAATTAGTCCACAGAAAATCAATTTAGTTGAGGATTATCAGGTAAATTATGAAAGAACAGAGGGATTGCCTTGACAAACCACAATGGTCTCGCCATCATATCGCCACATGCAACTTACGAGGGGGAAAATCAGTTGCTAACATGCTAAGTTATAAAGTTTCATTGACATCTATATGGAAGCAACCCACACTCGCAACCCAACTGCCACACTACCCGAAAACTTTCGAAGCTAATTTTGGCCAACTTCGACCTTCACTTCCGATGATTTCAATTTCGTTGAACTTTTCTCATTCTCAATTTTTCAATGGTAACTCATTTGCCCTCAAAGTTTGATTGTAAATTTTGACCGAAATTCAACAAAGATAATAATTGTCAACGTTGATTTTTAATGATCTACGATTAGTGAGGGAAACTGATTTATCTTTTTGGACTTCACACATCGATACAAGTTCGTTAGCACCCATTTTGTCACAAACCGCCATTAACTATTGTTTTTTGACAATTGTCAGTGGTGAGTGCCTATCAGTAATTTCAAAATTGATTTCAAATATATAATTTAATATTTAAATTAGTTAATAATGAGTTCATATGATTAATTATAAATAATTAAGGTATAACTGAGATTGTTAAAAAAAAATATTATTTTATATGACTATTAATTATCAAAATTTCTTTCCATTATTTGTGAATTGTGACTTCTATACTTTTTAGGAAAATAATGATATTGTGTTGTTGATATGTAGAAGTCCAAATGGGTATCTAAGATTTATTTGAGTCAACTGTTTACATTTCAAGGAGATTAGGTCTATTATAAGGGATACTTTATCGAAATTTTGATAAATTCTTAGCAGTTTTTTGGATGAGTTTGTCATTTTAATTCTTATAATTCATATTTTAATGATTTTTTCTATTCTTATGATCATCCGAGACTATCATCTATAGTTTTAGGACCGAGCCATTGATTGAGTAAGAATTAC
Organism: Aleurites moluccanus; assembly: GCA_948193065.1. Taxonomy (NCBI): domain Eukaryota; kingdom Viridiplantae; phylum Streptophyta; class Magnoliopsida; order Malpighiales; family Euphorbiaceae; genus Aleurites; species Aleurites moluccanus. The sequence continues at coordinate 17,050 of CANXYC010396321.1, forward strand.
TTCATCATTGTTGTGAGTGATAATTTATAATATATTTTCAGCTTTCCATACATCTATTCATGTTGTATGTATATATATACTTATAATTATGCATTATTTACATCAATTGAGAATTATGATATATGCTTTTGTATATTTCATTGTAACTCATGATGTATATTACTTATGGATATTTGATGAGATTAAGATGACATAAAACTATATAAAATTGTGATATTAATTTTGATTATGATATGAGTATTGAGATGTGATGAGCTTATGACTTACGTGACGACGAGGTTTATTCGTTGCCTAGCGCTGCTTAGCATTGATCGTGATGACAAAATTTTATGTATTGAATCTTAAGAAATTATACTCGAGTATAAAGAAATAGATTGGGAGATTGGCTCTCCAAATTAGGCTTCGCATGATTCATATGGGCTAATTCCTATCATTGATTAATTTTATATTTATTTGTTTATTTGACATAAATCATAAGCATTCCTATTATTATAATAGTTAAAGAACATCAGGTTTGTATATTATTTAATATTTTTTATTGAGTTAAGGCGCTTATCTACATCCTCTTATATTTTTCAAGGTTGCAGATTGAGGCTTGAAATAAGTAAAATTTTGTTAAGTATCCCTGCCTTTTTTCTTTGACAATGAAAATTATAATATTTATTTAAATATATATTTTATTATGTATTATACTACACTAATTATTTTAGAATTCTGCAATTACAATATAGTATAAACATATATTTATATGTATTTGTATGTCTATATTTGACTATATTATGATGTGTGATGATTTGAGAAGAGCTGAATTTCTTTTAGTTGATAAGATTTTATGGTGAGTGGGAATCTGATGATGATAAGATGATAATTTTGAGTAATATTATTGTGATGTTATGCATAGGTTATGTTTGATAAGTGAGTCCGTAATCCTTATTATGTGTTAATTACAATCGAGATATTGCAATTTTTTCATTTAATTTGATAAATTATATTTGATTAAGAGCTCTGAAATGTTAAATTTTTTCACATCATAGTGTCAGATACGTGTCATTGGAATTGGATCATAACATTATTATCTTTCAGTATAAATAATAACAATATTATCGATAATTATACTTCATTATAATTTATAAGCCAACTAAATATATTTTAAGACAAATTTTTTGGAAAGCATACTTTCTAGAAAGTTCACTACTATATTTTTAGAAAAGTTCATTTATATATTTCTCGAAAAATAAACATTTTATACGAAACGAAACTATATCTAAATGGTTATTTATATAATAAGAATACTTTTATGAATGTTATAATTTCTCTCATAAAAGGGAATTCAATTAAATCTCAAATTTTCGATATTGTGCAATTGAAAATGAAAACTCGTCTTTATGCTTTTAATTAATAAACCAATTATATGTATGCTTTTAACAAAAATTAAGTCAAATTTTAGGAGTCAATATCAGATTGGAATATTACTAATATTTATTTTTTTCCAATAATAAAAATAAAAAATGAACTTGAAAAATGATAGCTGAATACAGAAAACAATCAAATATTAGAAATAGAATGAGGCCAAATTTCGAAGTTCCAACATCAAATAGTGAGAGCAACTGCCAATGGGAGTAGAGAGAGATTTTTATTATAGGCCATAAACCCAAACAAAAACCATATGTGGGGAGTGGGGTTTACAATTACAATGTGTGCTGTTTGTGCAGTCTGGGCCAATGAAACTTCTTTGTTTCTTCTCACATTTTGCCTAAATGTCAATTTTTTTTTTTTTTTGCTATACATTATTAATAAAAAATTATTAATTATTAAAATATTTTATAAAAAATAATATAACATATAAAAAAAATATATAAAATATTCCTTCTATTTTTTTATCTTTCATTTAAAATTTTATATACATATTAAGACACTTATTAATTATATTCAAAATAATTTATTTAACTTTATATTTTTAATTTTATCTTAAATTAAATTATTATATTATAATTAAATACTATAAAAATAAAGTAGTAAAAATAAATAAATATTATTTTAAAAATTTAAAATGATAACTAAAAATATAAATAGATAAATTTTTAAAATGCCAAATAAAAAAATAAAAAAGATATTAAATAAAATAAAAAGTCTAAGTAAAAAAAATTAGGCTAACTAGTCGTCCAAGCTCAAAAACAATAATCAATGGTCAGTACGTCATTTATTTATGAGAGAAAAGGGCGTTTAGTCGTTTGATGAGCGAATCAGATTTCATTTTCATAAAAAAGACAGAAGGCGAAATTACAGAATATAGTTATAGGTTGAATCCAGTAACAGTAGGTTGAGATTTGATTTATTTGTATTTATATTTTTTATTCGTATTGAATTGTAATAGTTAATTTATGTCTATAATCTGTTTTGTACATTGATTTATTTGTATTTATTTCCTTTAATTGAATTATAATAGTTGATTCATAGGACTGCTATTTTTAGGGTGTGTTCAAATTTTCAAATTGAGATTCAAATTCATTTTAAAAGAGGTTTATAAATAAAAATAGACTTCTATGAAAATTCAGGTTTGCCTGAATCATCCATAAAAAAAAACACATTAATTTATATTTTTTTATTTAATTTAATTTTTTATATTATATTAATTTTTGATTCACTCAAAATTAATTAAAAATATTATTAGCTTATAGAAAAATTTTTATTTCGTTTATTTAAATTCAACTTATTAGATAAAATTAATTTTTAGTTTACTCAAAATTTATTTTTTAATTTCACCCTGTTTATAATTTTTTTTTTTAGCAATTGAGTATAATTCTTTCTCAGTGGCTCTTTTACAAAAATTAAAAATATTTTTATATGAGTCAGTCACTAATAACTAATAAAAAAAGAAAAATGAATAAAAAAATAAAATAATAAGGAAATCCCCACCCATTGTATTTGAGATTGTAAACCTTTGTTGAAGTGGCTATGAGTGTCAAAAAAAGTAATCTTCTTCTTCTTTTACATTTTGTTTTCGTCTCAATTAAATAATCATGTGATTTTAAAAAAATTTCTTTTAATTAATCATTATTTTTTTTTATTAAGTTATTGATAGGTTTAATAAAAATATTTGTTAGTGTATAAAAGTGTCAATTTTTTTTCTTATTTTAACTTTTCTAGTAAATTGCAACTAAAATTTTAAATTATTGTAAAATTATTTAAAACTTAAAAAATAATATAATAATAAAATAATATAAAATTCTAAATAAATTATTGTTATTATATTTACATGATTATTACATAAAAATAATTATTTCAGGTGATTGATTGATTCATGGTTCATGGGAAAAAGAAATCAAATGATACATTAATGTTGAATAAAGAAAAAATATGTTGTATTATAAACAAGACTATCCATTTCCTTAATATTACCTTTGCAATAAATAATAAAACCTAGAGGTGATATACATGAATGGTTGAATACTATTATCTCAAAAAATATTGAATACTTTCATTTGGGGAGTCTCAAATTAAAATAAAAATTGCAAATAAATGATCTAGTTTTAGTTTTAGTATTTAGCAACTAACTAAAATTATAATTGAAATTTTACTTATAATTTTATGTAATTGTAATATAATTAAAAAAATAATTTCATAATTTTATTATTAATTTATAAAAATTATAATTATACAATAACCACTACCATCCCCTCTCTTATAATTGTTATCCCCCCACTCTCATTGTAGATTAATTCTACAATAGCCACTGCTATCCTTCTCTCTTATAGTCATTACCACTCCACACTCACCGTTGTTACAATGTTTTACTATTATTACTATTAATGAAGATGGGCCATCATCACTACGATGATGACTCGTCGAATTATCATTTGCTAATAATCTATTATCATTTCCGTTATCACCATTATTATTATCGTCGACACTCTATCATCTACCGTTATCACCCATAATTTATCATCGATGATGATGCTCCATTATTATTAATACTGTCACTTTTATACATTAATTTTTATTTAATTTTAATTTTTTATATAAAATATAATTTTTTATATGAAATACCAAAATTTAAATTTAAATTTTATAAAATTAAAATTAAAATTAAAAACCTCCATTTCAGTTTACATTAATTAAATGATAAAAAGCCAACTAGGCAACTAGCGTATCATTCCGTGAACCCGGTACAATCACAGTGACAAGAAGAAAAAAAACACATTTCTTCTGTATTTTTTCCGCTTTCACCAAAAATATCGCCACCTATGAACTAACTTGAGACACTCTCTCTCTCTTCTCCATTTATCTTCTACACTTTCCCGTTTTCATCGCCGGCGTCGCCAATTCATATTCGCAATGGCCTCTCTTTCCGGTCTGTGCTCCTCTTCCCCTTCGCTAAAGCCGAAAACTCCTTTTCTTAAAACTACTCTGAGTCCACCGCGTATCAAAACCTCACTCTCTCTTCCAACTCGGTCTTTCCGACACACCTCAACTCAGGCTGTAGCTCGCGAGATCTCCGCTGGTTTACCGAAATCAAACGATAAGTTGCTAACCAAACCGAAACATGAATTGGAGAAGGATCCTAGTTCTCTATGGAGGAGATACGTGGATTGGCTGTACCAGCATAAGGACTTAGGGCTGTATTTGGATGTGAGCAGGATCGGTTTCACAGACGAGTTTTTGGCGGAGATGGAGCCTCGATTACAGAAAGCGTTTAATGATATGGAGGAGCTGGAAAAGGGCGCTATTGCGAATCCAGATGAAGGGAGGATGGTTGGGCATTATTGGTTGAGGAATTCGAGTCTCGCGCCTAATTCTTTTTTGAGAACGCAGATTGACCTGACGCTTGACGCCATTTGCAAGTTTGCCGACGAAATCGTCCGTGGTAAGGTCAGTCTTGTGTCGCCAATTTTTTACTTTCCACAGTATTTTTGTTCTGTGCTTTAAGAATTGATTATTTCAAGTTGTAGTATTATCTCTTCTAGTTTTGAGATATCAACTGCTTTTATGATTGTGTATACCTGCTAATTGCCTGGATTTTAAATAACTTTTTATTCTTTCAATTACAGTTGATTGTTTGTCTCACTTTTCTTTCCGCATTGATGCAGATTCAGCCTCCATCTTGTCCAGAAGGTCGTTTTACTCAAATACTCTCTGTTGGGATCGGAGGTTCAGCTCTTGGACCACAATTTGTTGCAGAGGCTCTGGCGCCTGACAATCCTCCTCTCAAGGTATTCAAGAACCTCAAAATGTTTTTATGTTTCCCTATCAGACGCCATTCGCTTAAGATAGATAAGGCCTGGCATGTTCAGAAAATACATTTAGCCATTAATTAATGCCTTTATGATATTGTGGAGCATGGGAAATATTCCCTGAAAAATTTTCTCCATTTGGGTTCCCTGTTGGAACTTAAGATTCTGTTGTCAATGCTTTATGCATTGAAGAAATGCCTGTATATTTTGTTTGATTGAAGCGTATATTGAATTTACTAATAGTTGCTTCCTGTTTCCAAAATTTTGACTGTAGTAGATAATATGTCATGTCTTCTTGGCAGATAAGATTCATTGATAATACAGATCCAGCTGGAATTGATCATCAGATTGCTCAACTTGGCCCTGAACTGGCTTCTACGCTTGTGATTGTGATTTCAAAGGTATCCATGGATGTCAAACTTCTTACTAAGAAAGATACATCCAGAAGTGTGTGTACTTTTTACATGATTAATATGTTGCTAAAGGACTATCTGTTTCAACTCTTTGCAGAGTGGAGGTACCCCTGAAACTAGAAATGGTTTGTTGGAAGTACAGAAGGCCTTTCGTGAAGCTGGCCTGGATTTTGCAAAACAGGTTTTGATCTCAGGTTCTTGTTTCTGCTTTTTTTTTTTTAATTTTCCCATGCTTCTTATTGCAAATGTGATAATTTCATTTGATATTGATTGGAAATACAGTTGGAACAAAGCAGTATGTTGTAATGCTCAATTTGTTATCTGGACTTTCTATGCTTTTACTTATTTTTTTTAAGGTTTTGTATTCAAGGAAATTGTGCCATTTGTCCACCAGTTCTTTTTGCATGACAATCAGGGGTGCAATACCGATATGATATTTTTTTAGTCTGACATTTTTTTTTGAGGAATCTGTTGCAAGGTTTCGTAACCATGACATAGTGACAGATTTGCTGCTTTTACCTCCCAACATATACTGACACTTGCGTTGCATAAACTACTGTTCAAATGTCTTCATAGAAATGATTTAGTGATACCTGACTTCATTACTTGGCATTACCAGTTTGTGGGCTGGGCAATTGCATGTCAGGCCAGGCTTTTCGAAAATTTGACATTTCCAGACCCATGCCAGGCCCATGAACAGGTCTTATGGCAACTAGTTTTCTATGTTCTGCTCATCAGTCATCGATTAGATTGTTGCTGTACTTATCTTGTTCTGCTCTACATGTAATACTTGACCTAATTGATTGTGTTTGAATGCACATGTTCTTTGTGTTGTATGAAGTGATGAAGGTATTTAATTTCTACTTAATTCCAGCCTTGGTACTATCTTGATGGAGTTACAACATTTGTATGGATTCCCTGTACTTTTTGTCCAGTTTCTCTCCCTTTTTATTTGGTTTTGAGATTGATATCCATAATTGATTCAGGGCGTTGCTGTAACACAAGAAAATTCATTACTAGACAACACTGCAAGAATTGAGGGTTGGTTAGCTAGATTCCCTATGTTTGATTGGGTTGGTGGTAGGACATCTGAAATGTCTGCAGTTGGATTACTTCCAGCAGCACTTCAGGTATATGACCATTGAATTCAAAATCTTATTTTTTTTGTCACTCTCAATTTTAGTGCATAATTCTTTTTGTGTTATCGTTCGTTCAGGGGATCAATATTAGAGAAATTCTTGCTGGTGCATCATTGATGGATGAAGCAAATAGGACCAGAGTGGTAAGTGTTGACTTGGATCTATATAAGGTAGTTAAAAATGGCAAGAATGAATTCTCTCTGAAAAAACCTATCCATGTCATTCTAGATTCATATTCGTCCTATTGTGTCGCTATAGAATTTGGTTGTTTACAGTTCTGCAGCTAATTGAATGCCTTCTTATTGTTACCGTTGAGAAGCTTTCTGTATCAATGCAATTAGTCTGGTTCAGCACTGATGGAAAGAAAATTCAACCAATATGATCTCATAACCCTTGCTGAACATGGGTATATTCCATTAATTTCTATTGGAAAGCCACTTGTTTTTGGTTCTTGATTCTAGAATATATTGAACATTTTGTTCAGAGATCAGTGATGAATTTATAATCCACTTTGCAAGTTCAACTGCTCTTCACTATGAAAACAATTACATAATTAACAATGGAATGTTACTTAGTTTTTTGTTCTACTTTGCTTCCTACCCTCACAATTGTAGCTTGTATTAGGATTTCCCTTCTGATACATTTCTTCTCCTCCAGCTTAGGGAAAATCCTGCAGCTTTGCTAGCTTTATGCTGGTACTGGGCCTCTGGTGGGATAGGATCCAAGGTACTCATTGCTTTGCACATATAAAATGAGCACTCTCAATTGTGTAATACTTGAAAAATTGATTTCATATGTTGTTTATCTCCGTGTACTTTGACTTAATGCAGGACATGGTCGTCCTTCCATACAAGGACAGCCTATTACTATTTAGTAGGTATTTGCAGCAGCTGGTCATGGAATCACTTGGAAAGGAGTTTGACCTGGATGGTAATCGGGTATGTGTAATCAATTATAAGAACTGTCCTCTTCCTGCTGCTGCTGTTCTTGTTGTTGGCATTATACCCCTTCATTTTCCTCTGTGGATATATATATATTTTAAAAATTACTATAGTTAACATCTTCTCAGGAGAGGTTAATAATGGCATCCCATCAATGATCTGTAATATCACTTATGTTTTTATGTGCTTTTCTTGTATCCATAGACACATCTCTGGTAAAAAGAAAATTTTGGGCAGAGCCCTCAGTTCATAATGTGGTTACGTTACTTCATCCATGCATGAAGCTATCAGGTGAAATAGTCATTGGTTCTAAGATCAAGTCACTATGGATATAAATATATTGTTTGTAAATAACATATAATTGTTCAAAATATGTCACCCTTTAATTTTTCCGAGCGAGTTTGATATTAATTAATGATCTTTAATCAAATTATTACACCATCATTATGTGAAGATGGATTTGCAATTTAACATAAAGGATTTTTCTTTTATGAAGTTAAAAGACACTTGTCAATAAAAGTGTTTCGGGTGTAGTTGGTTCTTTGTTTTTGTAGATAACTGGATCTTTTCTTATTTTACAGGTCAATCAAGGAATCACAGTGTACGGAAATAAAGGGAGCACAGATCAACATGCGTAAGTGCTATTAATTATCTATGCGTCTGTATGATAATTATATTGATGCTTTTTATATGAGGCCTGATGCACCAATTTGTTCGTTCTTCAGTTACATTCAACAATTGAGAGAGGGTGTGCACAATTTCTTTGTGACATTCATTGAAGTTCTACGTGATAGACCCCCTGGTCATGATTGGGAGCTTGAACCTGGTGTCACATGTGGTGACTACCTATTTGGAATGCTGCAGGTTAGCTATATTATGAAAGCCTGTTCATGAACACTTGCCAATGGCTTTAAATATAGAGATGAAAATTGATTTATTGGTTATTGCTGATAAATGCTCCTGTGCCAAAATGGTTTTGTTTTTACAGGGCACTAGGTCAGCCCTATATGCTAATGACAGGGAGTCCATAACAGTAACGGTACAAGAAGTGACACCTAGATCTGTGGGGGCTCTTATCGCTCTTTATGAACGAGCAGTTGGGATATATGCCTCACTTGTCAACATCAATGCTTATCATCAACCTGGTAAATACCCATAATTTCTTGCCTTTAGGTCATTTATAGTGCTGCTGTATGATTGTGTGCCCTACTCAATGTGCTCTTGGTATAACTCATGCATGTTCAATGAGAAATCCAAGTCTGACTAGTTTTTATACCTGGCACTTGATCTCATCAGGTGTCGAAGCTGGGAAAAAGGCAGCAGGGGAAGTTTTAGCCCTTCAGAAGCGGGTTTTGGCAATACTCAATGAGGCAAGGTAAAATGTTACATCTTCACAATCTGCCTTCTATTTCCTTGTGCAGTATTTTACGTTTGCCAGGCAGTTGCTTAATCTGTGTAGAATTGTTTGGATTATGTTTCACAGAAAATGCATTCACAAAATAATTCACTTTTATCTGCCTATGTATTTATACTGATCAGTGTGAAACTACTAAAAATATAAATCAATATAGGCAAGTTTATAAAGGCAAAGGGATGCTTTAACTGTGTCTTGGCACCAACTCCTGGGAACTCCTCTTTTTGAGGTTGGGAAAAAAATTCCTTAAAAAATTGACCTCTTTGCCATGGGATTTAAATTTGACATTTCAAGCTGTCAAACTCTTAGTTACAATACAATGTAACTCCAAATAAGATAGATCTTGGTCAGAGATGCGATTTCCTTTTCTTGCATTTTCTCATATGCTTTACAGAAGTGCTATTTTACTGATAATAACAATTTGCATCTCACTTTCAGCTGTAAAGAGCCTGTTGAACCATTGACGCTTGAAGAAGTAGCTGAACGTTGCCATGCAGAAGAAGATGTAAGTTTGTAGATAATCCTTTTTTAAATTACTTGAGAGATGAAATGTCATGCTAACCTCCTATTTACTCGCTGTTTCAGATTGAAATGATATACAAGATTGTCGCACACATGGCTGCCAATGACAGAGCCCTTATAGCTGAAGGAAGTTGTGGTTCACCACGCAGCATCAAAGTTTTCCTTGGGGAGTGTAATGTGGAAGAGTTGTATGCATGAATTCAAACAAATGAAAATCATCATGATGCATGTATTTCTGTTGCACAAAAGAAGCTCCAATAAACTGATTTTGACCTTGTTGTATTACACGGACTGGGATATTCATTATCTTTTCCCCCTTTGGATACATATTGGAAATAAATTTCTCATTTGAATTGTCTTCAACTAGACTACCTGTTCATAAAAAAACTGATGCAATTTGTTGGATATGAAATCGATAATGGAAAGTATCTTATAGCTATTGAGTGGTTATTATTACCTTTATACTGCTGCCTGCACTTGCACATTTGCCTTGTATTCACAAGGCATTGGATAAACCTACTATCATGTCCAGCAACAGCCATTAGAGTTGCCATTGCTGAGTTTAAGGGGGAAATTGGACTAATTTTTTATACGGGACCCAAATTCACGGTCCACTATTAATCAGATGCAGTTATTTAGAATTCTGGGAATTTAAATTATACTTCAGATAAGCAAGAGCAATGCCTAAGTTGCTTCAAATGTGCCAATTATGTACAGTAGAAAATGGAAGCATTGGCGATGGACATTCACAAGGCAAACAGAGTTTTGGTCTTGCGTCTATGTTCCGTAGAATATATCAAGACTCGCTAGTTGTTTGTTTGAATGGTAGGAACATTTCTAGACATGGCCAAATTTATTGTGTCATTCTTAGTTCCATCAGAAGATTCATAGCAATGCTGTTTGTTAGGTCTATCTTCCTTAAAACGGTAGGTAAATCATTGTCATTGCTTATATTGACAGAGTTGCCCATTTTCCATCAATTCTTTCCCTTGTCAATTTCTTATGCCAGTGTTTAACCTAACTTTATCAAGCTTTGGTGGGACCAGCTAAAGGCAGAAGTATCCAAAATGATAACAAGATTATAAATTTGAAAAATGTCTCAACTTTGATTTTGATGGCATATTCAAAATTTTTTTCAAACCTTAATAATTTCCAATGTCAAATGTGAAATTATGGGCTCAACAACAGCTATTATTATTATTATTATTTTAATTTTAAAAACGACATTCCTTGGTCCTTAGTCCTTACTCCACTATCTAACTTATTCAGGAACGTGGATTTTTGAATCTACCCTAATCTTAATTTTTCTAATCTTCAATACCAAACTTCAAAAACATAGCTACCATGTGACTTTTGTCAGTCTTCGGTTGCAGATGGGCAGTATGGGTATTTAGTCCCCCAACGAAACACGACATAAACCGACCGACGAGCTAACAGTGACACGGGGCACAGAGCAAACAAAAAAAAGGTCTGGGTTTCACGTGGGACCCATCAAACCATGTGACTGATTCCTCAATATATAAGCGGGAAATTAGAGCAAAAGTGTCCCCAGTTGCAACGTTCGATTCTTTATAGTGTTTCAAAAAACGTTCCTTTGCCACGTAACTCTACCCCCGTTGCTTTTTTTTTCGTGTGCTTTATTGTTACAATACAATCCATTTTGATTTGTACGGAGTTAGTCATACGGCGGCGTTTTATGAGTTATTCCCCTTCAATTAGTGGATATCTGCTGGAGAGTGATAAAAAGTTAAAAATAATCCATCAAAATTACGATTTTAAAAAAATAAAATAAAATAAAACCCTTAGTTTTGCAAGGACAAAGCTTTTGCGTCTCTGGCAGTCTCTCAGAGCTGAACCAACAAAGAAAGCTTTCGAGAGAAGCAAACCTTTTCTACCCCTTTCTCAAATTTCAACTTCTCTAAGTTGATCTTCTTCCAAATCTCTCTTTCCCTCACATTCAGAGCACACAACGCACAGTCTCTCTCTCTCTCTTTTCTCTCATTGTGCTCCTGCAACTGTGAATGAAACCCTGAACTTGGATTCTTATGTAAGTTCACTGTATTTTTCAGTTCGTGTTTGTTTTATATAACTGAGATTTGTTTGTTTGTTTGCGGATTTTAGGCGAAGCGAAAAAAATGTTCACTGAAGGACTCGACTCCAATGCCCTTCGCTGGGTTCGAGAGGTAATTTCTAATTACATTCACAGATTTTCAAATTTTCAATATTCACTTTGCTCTCAAATAATTTCGTTTGCGACTTTCAGGACCAGAAGGAAGCTCCTCTATCACATTCTAGTTTAAGGCCAAGAATTGATCCGATTACTAACATTAGAAACACCCGTGGATTTGGCTTGCCTCCGCCATCTAAATTCAGAAGTGGACACTTACCATCGACGGCAATTCCTATGTCCCGAACCATACCTGCCGATGCCGATGATAGCCGGTCTGTTTCTGACAATGACGTAACCACTGAGTCGGATGAAGATGATGTTTATGGCGGACGGTATTCTCTTGATTCTTCTCCTCAAGATGAAAGAATCCCTAATTCTTCTGCTAGGCATAGGTATGGAAATGCGGCGCAAAGAGGCGCGCGTTATATCAGTGATTATGCCTACTCTGATGTTAGTTCTTCCATGGAGACGGTGGCGGGGAGAGGTGGAAGTGTGGCGGAGAGGTTGGTTAGAGGGAATGGAAGTTATGCGGCTGGAAGGAACGTCTATACTGAGGATGATGAGGAGGAGTCAGATTCGGCTGCTAGCTCTGAGTTTTCCACCACGCAAGCTGGGAGTGTTAGTAGTGCTTTGCCTAGGAGTAGACTGCGTGTTTCTGAGGGATATGCTTCAAGTGTGCCTTCTCAGGCCAATGTTGAAATCATTGCTGCAAAGGTAAAGTTCAGTTTAATTAACTGTAATTCGGAATTTGAAATGCTTGCGTAGCTTAGAGGCAAATAATTGTTGAATTCCTTCAATCATGTTATTATTGGTTTGTTAATTATTATATTTTTAGTTATTTAAACAGCTGGACAAGTTGGCACCAAACATATTGACATATGGTGAAAACCTTTTGCATTGCCTTCCAATTGACTACTATTATCGAAACCAATATGTTGTTGGGGCTACTTGCCTACGGATCCTCATCTTTTGTTCCTTTTATGATCTCTGTTGGCATCCTGCATTTAAGTTGTTGCTCAAGTGTAATAATTGGTGTGGATGCATTCATTAATCTGCCTGCTTCACTGGAAACTTCAAATTTTTTCCTTCAAAGGATTTAAATATTTTTACTAATTTGAAATCTGGTTGAAGATAGAAAAATGTAGCAATCATAGACTCAACAGTAAACACAGGCCTGATGGGCCGAAAAGGAGTAATTGTTTCATATTCATGTGATATAATGAACAATTAAGGGTAACTTGTTTTGCTGGAATTTTCTATTACTAGCAACTCCAATTTTTTATTATATGAAACTTACTTTTTGCACCAATCATCTTATTATCTAGCCACACTATTTCCTCAATTATGTATTTTTTAACTTATGGCTTCATGACTGCTCTATGATTACTGTTTATTTCTACCTAATGAGCTACAGAAATTTTGTAGTTTTAAATATTTCCTAAACTGAGCCAATAATATGAGTAGAAAAAATTATGCCTATCCATCCTTGTATATAAAGTTATTGTTAATGTCTAGGATGTGTAAAGAGAGGCCTTTGATTGGGGGGCAAAAGATACACACATTTGATAACTATGCATAAATGACCAGCATTACAGTGAACTCCTTACAATGGGTGGGGGAGGAGGGGAATTAGTAACAGCTGGGCCAGAAAGCATGTTACCCTCATATGTTATTGTAAAATTATCATCTGACTGTCAATATTTTTGGTCAATTCTCTTGTTGCTATGACATTGTATGAAGAGTATATTTCCTCTTGATAATTATATCTAAATGTTAATTTCTTACAGTATAAAGCAAAGTATAAATTCATGATTTTGGTTTTTCCTTGTTTAGGATCTGTTATTCTTGATTTTGCATTTTTTTTTATCACTGACTTTGTTTGTTATACAGAATTTGAATTCCAGAAATCTGCAGGATGAGAAATTTTCTCGTGATGATGATGTTCCCAGTGCACCTCCATTTTGTGGTTCTGCTCAGGAAATTAAAGAAACAGCTGAACTAGCATCTGGAGTTCATAAAACCACAGGCATCGCTGATTCATGTGGCTTCTCTACTAATAATGACATAAATAAAATAAAATCTACATCTGGAGTTGAACTGAAGGTTAATTCTGGAAACAAGAATCCTGATCCTGATCCTGATCAACTTTTAAGGTTAGCAAAACTTTTCTAATGCTCTTTTTGGCAGATTTATTATGGAAAGCAATTCATGAAAGCGGGTATCTAAATGTTGTTAAGTATTGAAATCAACTTTTTTTTTCACAGAACAACTATTGGTGCAGAAGCTGCTATTCCTTCTAGTTCGAACCCAGCTCGGCTCCCAACATTTCATGCAAGGTATGTGCAATCAATGCTATAATAGTAGATTAAGTTAAACCCAAGAATGGAAAGACCTCATTATTACCATTTGCTATGTTCATTAAAGTTCTGATGTCTTTTTGTTAAATAAAATCAGTGCATTAGGGCCTTGGCATGCTGTGATTGCATATGATGGATGTGTGCGGCTTTGTCTTCATGCTTGGGCACGGGGATGCATGGAAGCTCCTATGTTCCTGGAAAATGAATGTGCTTTGCTACGGGAGGCATTTGGGTGATATTTTCTTTTCTTTTCCCTGTTCTTTTTAAGAATTATCAATCAAGTTTTGTTGGAAAATACTAAAATATCTTAATTTGTAATATTCACTAACTCCAGTTTCCATTTCTCTTGAATTGCAGTGTGCAGAATGTTCTATTGCAATCAGAGGATGAACTTCTGGCAAAGCGCTCTTCTGAGCTTGTTAGTGAGAGTGTTGCTCCAAAACCTAAGAAAATCATTGGGAAGATGAAGGTGCAAGGTGATGTTTATATCGGCTTTGGCACTAACTATTCAAGTGCTTGTGATGAGTTAAATTCTTAATATCTCATGCATTGTGCAGTTCGTAGAGTGAAAACAGTTCTTGACCCTCCTACTGGCTGTAGTATGTCATCTCTGACACTCAGGGCACCAAAACTAAAACTTGAATCTGTCCGATATCGTTTCTCCAAGTTGCAGTCCACTCTTTCTACTGCTTGGCAAGCTTTTCAAAAAATCCGTGTTGCACCTCGTCTACCTGCAAATGGTTCTTTTTCCCGCCAAAGCTTGGCATATGTGCATGCCAGTACTCAGTATATAAAACAAGTGTCTGGACTTCTTAAAATTGGTGTAACAAGCCTACGCAACAGTTCATCATCATATGAAGTTGTCCAAGGTATGCAAAGTTACAACTACATGATTTATGGTGGAAATTTCCCATGCCTATTTATACTATATTACTGCAACTATGTTATCGAATTGGAGTTAATTACTATTTTGATTTGGCTGGTTATTCCTGGCCAGATTAGGTACCCCTAACAAGCATGATATTTATCTTAACCACATAAAAAAATGATGGGTAAATTTTAGATATCTTCATTCCTTTGTTGGTATAAACTTCTGAAGCTGTTGATGGCTTATCGCTAATCCATATTATGCATACTATCCTTTTTAACCTCCTTTTTCTGTCACCATTGTCATCAGAAACATACTCTTGTTTGTTAAGACTGAAAAGTTCAGCAGAAGAAGATGCCATCCGGATGCAGCCTGGATCTAGTGAAACCCATGTGTTGTATGCTTCATTACGCAATTCTTTCAGTTTTAGTTATTTCTTTTTGTAAAATTTGCTTGAGAAAGGTATTGATGACTCTACAGCTTTCCAGATAGTTTAGGGGATGATCTAATAGTTGAAGTGCAAGATTCTAAGGGGAAATATTATGGCCGTGTCCTCGCTCAAGTTGCAACTATTGCTGAAGATCCGGTAATGTTTTCTTAGCCTTGATAAAATCTATTTCCATTGGTAGTTGTTTTGGCTTTGACTCATACCAAAATTGGAGATAGGTTGATAAGCTGCGTTGGTGGTCTATATATAGAGAGCCAGAACATGAGCTTGTGGGCAAGCTACAACTCTACATTAATTACTCTACAAGTTCAGATGACAGTAATCTCAAGGTGAGCTACCATGGGTGCCTTCTAAACGGTTATGTCATGATTGAAACAAAGTTAGATTCTTGTGATACTAAATACTAGCAAAACTGGGTTTGCAGTTAATAATTAGACAAAGTTGTTGTAACTTAGATGGCCATGTCATGTGATGCTTATGGATCAATCAACATTGTTTAGAAGGGGAGGTATAACTGTAAAGGGCTTTAGATTGGTTTTACAACTATTTTTGTGAAAATAAGTTTAGCTAATTGGAATTTAGAGGCATTATATTATCAACAATATCAATTGCTAATAAAATTTGAATTATATTTTTCATTTCCAATTATGAAAATTTGTTATCTGGTTTAGACTTTCACTGACCATATCTTTGATGTAGGGATGAAAAGTGCTATAAATGACAAGTTACTTGTGGTGGGGTTAGGTCGGTTTTGAAACTAGGGTCCTTTCTAAGTCCATTTGTAAAAGATACTAGGTACTTCACCCTTAGGATTGTCATATGCAGTTGAATAGTGTTTGTACATGGAAATTATTTGTCTTATCATATCATGGATTCATGGTTTACGAAATAAACTTATGATACTGATTGTTGTTATTATTATTATTTTTTTTATCAGTGTGGCTCTGTAGCTGAAACAGTCGCATATGACCTTGTTCTAGAAGTTGCCATGAAAGTTCAACAATTTCAGCAAAGGAATTTATTGCTTTATGGTTCATGGAAATGGCTGCTTACTGAATTTGCCTCATATTATGGGGTTTCTGATGTCTATACTAAGCTGAGGTAACAGTGCTTAGACCATTCATAATTAATGTTTTCAACTCAATTTAAACCTATATGGATTAGCTTCATTCCTTTGTGCACTTTCTAAATCATCATTGTCCATCTTATGTTTCTCCCATGAGATTATTGAAAAAGAAAAAAAGAAAAATGAAGAAGAAAAAAAGAAAAGAAACAAAGGATTAGGATTAAGATGAATGCACATATATAATTGCTTCCAATTTCTTTTCTATGGCTCTTGTCACAACAGTGGTTTCTAATGTGTGATCTTCACAGGTATCTTTCCTATATAATGGACGTAGCTACCCCAACGGCTGACTGCCTGACCTTGGTATATGATTTGTTAATGCCCGTGACTAGGAAGGGCCATAGCAAGAGCATGTTGAGCCATCAAGAGGTGAATTTTAGGATTTTCATATCACATGTTGCAATCAACATTTTATTTGTCAATCTTCATCACTTAGCTACTGCACTTTTGGTTGTTCAATTATTGATTATATTGTTTTAAAATTTTTAGCTGTGTTCATGTTATTTTCACATAATTTATTTCATTGTTCATTGCTTGCTGCTCATTGTGCTCTTTAAAATCAATATGCATAATTGTGGCCATTACACTAGAACCGACTCTTAGGAGAAATCAAGGATCAGATTGAACGAATTCTTGCTCTAGTATTTGAGAACTACAAGTCTCTTGATGAATCCACAATGTCGGGTATTATGGATGTTTTCAAGCCAGCAACTGGAGTAGCAGCACCTGCACTGGAACCTGCTGTGAAGCTATATACTCTTCTTCATGACATATTGTCTCCTGAGGCGCAAACCAATCTAACCCATTATTTCCAGGTTCAAGACATTGAAAATTCTCACTAGATAAACCTTGTTTCAAGTTTTTCCATTTCTTTGCATCACTTAAAGAGTGTCTTCCCAGGTTGCTGCAAAGAAAAGATCAAGAAGGCACTTGACTGACACAGATGAATTTGTTACCAATAATGAAGCTACTTTGATGGACTCGCTTGCAATGTCCACAGCTTATCAGAAGATGACTTCCCTTTGTTTGAACATTAAAAATGAAATTAGTACCGACATTGAAATTCACAATCAACATGTACTTCCCAGGTATGGCTATTTTCCTTGAATGCCAAATGGCATATTGTGCACATGCTCAAAAATGGGATCTTTTGATTTTTGCAGTTTGATATTCTTTTGAAGACTCACCTTTTTCCTTTTTACCTTTTTGATGCTGTATTTGCAAAGCAATTGAATTGTATAGCAAAATATGATTAAATGACTGATACATGTTAAAATGATGGATTGCATGGTGTGGATTATTTAACCTGCAGGTTGTATAGTTCTGCATGGAACAGGGTGAATTGCTTCTAGCTTTAAAATAAATATTGGAACCTTAAATATATAGAATGGAATCAATTATTAATACTCTTAAAATGCACAAAATGCAGTGATTTTTGGTTTACTCTCCGAATATTTCATTAGTTGTTTTAAGTAGTTGAATCATGCACGTCTTTTGTTTCAATAGAGGGCAGATCAGTTTTGCTAATTTTATCTCATATTGTTTACCATATTATTTTAAGAATATAATCTGCTAGTCTGGATCTGAACTTCAAATGTTTATGATAATAACACAGTCAATTGCCTTTTTATATATTCAACTCAACTTAGCCTTAATTTCAAATTAATTGGAGTTGGATATATGGATTCTTTGTTTTCACTTTAAACGATTTTGGGTGATTTTTTTTTTTTATAATTGTAATTCTTCTAAATTATATTGTATTCCTCTCCTCTAAGTTAGTTTAGGTCTATTCCTTCCTTTCTTCCTCTCCTCTATCATGACGTGCTTTACCATCTTAACTGGAGTCTTTCTAGGTATCCGCTACACTTGTCTAAACTATTTTAATCTCCATTCTTTCATTTTGCTTTCAATTAATGCGACTCTCAAATCTTTAATGCTTTCATTAGGTATTTTATTTGTTCTAATATGACTATACATCCATCTTAGTATCTTCATGTTAGCAACGCTCATCTTCGATACATGTTATCCCTTTATTATCCAACACTTACTAGCATGTATTCCTTTCAATTTATTGGAAATCTTGCAGTCACATCATATAGGATTCCAGTGGCAAGCCTCCATTTTGACCCTGCAGTTTTTATCTTATGGATAACATCCTCCTCATAACATTCATCTTTTTGAAGGATTGAGCCTAAATATTTAAAATGGGTGCTTTGAGACAATGTCACCCCCATCCAAGCTAACTCCCTCGTTATCTACACTTAGTAGGTCTTCACGAAACTTGCAATGTGTGTATTCCGTCTTGGTACTACTTAATTTGGAACCCTTAGACTTCAAAGTGCTCCTCCATGGCTCTAACTTCCTATTAACTTCCTCCTATATCTAATTCTACCAGTACAATATTGTCTGCAAACATCATATCTTTCATTGAAATTGTGGTTTTTGATGTTTTGGAGCATCCAAAGCAAGGGTTTCCTACTTTCAAATTGCATGTTAAAGTTGCCATGCGCCCACGCATGATATACCTCTTGTTGGTGGCATGCTTCTAATTAATTGTGCATTTGTTTTATCCAATCAGGACAAAATTCCGGTCATCCTTAATTCAATTATATTGTCCGTCTACAATACATCTTTTGTATCAAAGATTTGGAGTGCCAGTTGAATGATGTTTTATTGTTTTGACCTAAATTTGAATGCCTAGACCAAAGTTTTCTGTGTATGCTCATCAATTTTTTATTTCTTCCTAATTTGTGATATATATGTTCTTGCCTGATGGTTTCTATGATCTGATGCCAGACATGTGAGATTCTGATGTTCGAGTTTCTTTTCCTGCAGTTTTATAGACCTTCCAAATTTATCTTCATCCATATACAGCACAGAGCTTTGCAATAGATTGCGGGCTTTCCTACTAGCGTGTCCTCCATCTGGTCCTACACCTCCTGTAGCAGAACTTGTTATTGCAACAGCCGATTTTCAGAGGGACCTTTCCAGCTGGAACATTAGGTAGCACTAGGCAACAGAACTGTATGATAGTTGCTTCTTTACATGGTTTTAGCTCACCTTACTTCTCTTATTTTTGTCAGTCCTGTAAAAGGAGGAGTTGATGCGAAAGAGTTATTCCATTTGTATATCATGCTATGGATTCAAGATAAGCGCCTTTCTTTGCTCGAGTCATGTAAACTAGACAAGGTACATTTATTCAGCAATAGCATAACTTTTTATTGTTTAATCCTCATGTATCTGTTTGAAGCTTAAAAAGAGCTTGCAGTTTATAATTCAGTGGCATTGCATTTTTAATAATTCTTTTACCTTAAGCTCAGTATATATGTTTCCTCACATTTGAATGTATAAATCCCAATTTTTATTTTAGAAGATAATGATTTTCATAGAACTTTGGAATTGGATTCAATTACCTTGTTTATCTTGGGCACTCATCCGATGATGGTCATAAGCTGCAGATCATTATTTTCATCTTTGTTAATTTTTTTTAGTGGATTATATTCAAGGTTTGTTTTGAGGAAATGAGTGCCTGTGGAAAATTGTCTAAATTATTCAATTACAGGTAAAATGGTCTGGAGTCAGGACGCAACATTCTACTACGCCTTTTATCAATGAGATGTATGACCGTCTTAGGGAGACTCTAGACAATTATGGAGTGATCATTTGCCGATGGCCAGAATATATTTTTGTGCTAGAAAATGTAAGCCCATATGATATCTTTTTCATTGAATTCAATTTTCTAATTTATGCTTTTATTATGTCTATACTATACCATCTGCAAAAGTGGCTGAAGATAAGCATTTTGCACAAATTATTAAAATACTAGCATGTGAAAATACTCTGGTCTCACATAACTTATACTAACTAGTCATTATGTTTTGATGATTTTCTTTATCTCAACCCCAAAGTTTTTCTTTTATTTTTTATTAAATCAGGTTCATAATTTCATGTTCTTCCAAGTCAGTAATTTTTCTAAAAGAAAACTTAAATACACATGGCAATGTAAGCCTATGTTGTTCCACAATCAAGGCTTGATTATCTTTTTGCAAGCTACCTCTTTTTTTTTCCATGAATCCACACGATAACTTGATACTCTCTCTCTCTCTCTCTCTTCCAATGAAAATAATATGGTACTTACTGAACTCATTTATTTTGCCTCTGCCAAAAAGGCTATTGCTGATATTGAGAAGGCCATAGTGGAAGCTTTGGACAAACAATATGCCGATGTGCTAGCACCATTGAAGGATAATTTGACACCTAAGAAATTTGGTTTCAAGTATGTCAAAAAGCTTACCCAGCGATCTGTATGTTCGTATACGGTTCCTGATGAGGTGAGCTGTAACTTCTTGACTGTTAAGATAAGATTCCTTTAAAAATGCCATATTCTTGCAGTTAACATTTTGCTTTTTTGCAGCTTGGGATTCTGTTGAATTCCATGAAGAGGATGCTTGATGTCCTGCGTCCCAAGATAGAATCTCAGTTCAAGTCATGGGGTTCTTGCATGCCTAATGGTGGAAATGCAGTTCCTGGGGAGCGTCTTAGTGAAGTGACTGTGATGCTGAGAGCCAAGTTTAGAAGTTATCTGCAAGCTGTTGTAGAAAAACTAGCTGAGAATGTGAGTATCATTTTGAAAATGATGCAGTGCCTCTTTAATTTGTTTTCATTTTACTTTTTTTACTTTAATTTCGTAAATCAATTTATAAAGACAAAGTATGATCAACCAGAATATATGCATAAACTTATGCTTGCATTGTACAATGTTGTCCGGTTTGGACAAAAAAATAGTTTGTTAATCTGTCATATTGGTGAAATATTAAGGACAGGGCTGAGCCGCTGAGGTGCAAACATTTGTCAGAAAGTGATATTTCTGGTACAAAGAAGTCAAGACCCACAAGTGAAAAATTATGAAACTTTCTTTTCTCTTAAAATTCAATTAAATATGGTGCAAAATCTTCAATTGAGGCTTGTCTTGAAGACTTGCATGCAAGAATGTTAAGGTCTGCATTGTCAAATTTAGGGGACTGGATATAGTTTTTTTACTTTTTGGATGAGAATGCTTGCTACCTAAGAGTGATGTCTTGTTAACTCGTGTGCAACACAAGTTTGAATTAAATGTTACCCATTTTGCACTCAGTTGTGCATATTTATACACAGATTCACCAACCTGATGTTTTGGAATCGAATTATTGCAGTTTTGCATTAATGTACATCAACCCAGATTTTATTATTTTGCTCAGATCAATTCTTGCAATTCTTTTAGGAAGTCTTGGATTGCATACTGATTGATGTGTCCCTCATTTACTTCTTTTCTTTCCCTGCAGATGAAGTTACAGAATGCTACAAAATTGAAAAAGATTCTCCAAGAAGCAAAGGAATCTGTAGTCGAATCTGACATAAGAGGTAGAATGCAGCCACTGAAAGACCAGCTGACAAATACAATTAATCACCTTCAGTCTGTTTTTGAGACCCATGTCTTCATTGCAATCTGTCGAGGCTATTGGGACCGCATGGGTCAGGTAAATATCTTGTGAATGGATCAATTTAAAAATTCTAGTTTAGATCGAGTTAACTTGTCTGAACTTACGAATTTTTTTTTTCCCTGTGACAGGATGTTCTTAGTTTCTTGGAGAACAGAAAAGAAAACAGGTCCTGGTATAAAGGATCACGAATAGCAGTGTCCGTAAGTATCACTCTTGCAATTTTACTAGTTTCAAGTTATCTAGTTTTGATTTAGATATTTATTTCACTTAAATTAAACTAATATGCAAATGCAGCTGTGCTTGGTAACTGGTCGGTGATTTATTGCATAAAAAAGGCTGTAATGCTCAAAAGACTGATTAGTTGACAATGGCATTATGCTTTTATTTGACCTTTTTGTCAATTTACAGGTCCTGGATGATACCTTTGCCTCACAGATTCAGCAGCTGCTCGGGAATGCACTACAAGAGAAGGATCTTGAGCCACCAAGATCAATTATGGAAGTCCGTTCTATGCTATGCAAGGACACTCCCAATCACAAGGACAATGGCTACTATTATTAAAGACAGTTCTGTTTGTAGATAATGAGATGTATGAGGGCAAGTGATCACATGAAGCAGGAGGTTGGTAATCCGGAGATAATACAAGGTTAGCAGGAGGTTGGTAATCCAGAGATAATCCAAGGTTAGCAGGAGGTTGCCCTCATTGGCCTATTGCAAATTATGACCATCAGTATATAAAATGCATACAAATTGCTGGTGCACCCAATTTTGTGAGGGGAGTAAACTGACTCAGTTGCTCTTGATTTTACAAGTCTGCTCTCTGTCAAGAACTATCTTAGTTATTTTTCTCTTTTTTTCTACAAATATATAGAGCAGTGAGATGCTGATTTTACACTTTCTTTTGTAATTTCCACATATAGATATACGTACAAGCTGGTCAAGAAACTCGAATTGTGTAGAGATGGGGTTGGAAGTTGGAACCTGAAATAGTGTCTTGCCGCACTTGCAATTTATGGTTAATTAATGACAAACCTATAGGTTTGCTTTGCATTTGTGAGAATCAACTGCAGCAACTAAGAAAAAATAATTATTTCTTTTCCAACTTTTGCACTATGAACAGAGTGCTAACCTACTAATTTTGTTGGTTTCACTCTTTTAAAGCGTGGGAGTGAGGATATAGGAATTTTTACCATTTTAGTTAAGAGTGGTGAAAGAAGAAAATATCATCCTTGTTGAGTAGTTGATACATCAATTTATTTTTAGTCTCCTTGTGAAAGAAAGGAAAGCAATTTTAAGTAAATCCATGCTTAGTAATGAGAAAAGGACATGTACGCAGAAACATCATATTTAATATATATATATATATATTTTTTCGCTTCTCTCTACCTATGCTTTGAGTTTTGGAAACTATACTGAATTCAGGAGTGAGTAAGGAATCCAGGGCTAAGGTTTTGCATGACACACGTTCCTTTTCTTTTTTAGTGTAAATATGATCCCTCCTCAAGCCGCTTCAAGTAATACTCTGTCCGAATACTGAACTATAAATTGTCAATTAATCTTGGCAACCAATTATCAAAGAAAATGAAGTCTCTGTTGATTGTTATGGAAGTAACAATGAGCTTTTTGTTATGTTAGAAATACTTGATGTATCTAAAAATCAATATAAAAGTCGTGAGCAAATCATATTTAAACATTGATTGAGTACATGAAAATAAGTACATAAAGTGTGAACAAGAATTTTTTTTTTTTTATATGGAAAGCAGCATTTTTATTTCCCTTAGAATAATCAATGAGATGAGAAATTTTTATAAACAATGCATCTGATAAAGGCACTGAGATACAGGCCCTCCCTCCAACTAAATGGCACAGCTCGTGAAAATGATCAATAAATCCTCACAAAATATATAGTTGATTATATACTGTGAGTTATTGAAGTTGCTTATCATATATGTAACTTCATCTCTCTCTCTGCTCCATTAATTTTGTTTTTAAAATTTGTTTTATTATACCATTAATATTTTATAATTTACGATAAATTTAAATCCTATAAATAATATTCTTATAACTTTGTAATCCGCACGAAAATTACAATAATTTTTTTTTTTTACATTTTCTTATTATTAAATTTTTTTTTAGTTTAATTTTATTTATTTTCATAACAAATTCTTAATTTTTAATTTTATCAAATATTTTTTTACATGTGAAATGCAGCAATCAGAGACTATAATAACATGTAAAACAAAAAAAAAAAATTGGTCTCGTGTTCATTTCCGAGTACTCGCATCTAAATTCAGGTAAGGCTATCTATCTGGTCATCGGTGACAGAGGAAGGGGACCGCTTAGTCTCCTAATATTTTCACTAATATTAATACTAATTAATTTAAATATTTGAGACCATAGTTAAGAAAAAGTTAGATTTTTTATTTTTTTTCAAATAATGGTTTATCAAAAAGAGTTAGAAATTTTTTGAAAAAATGAAAAATAATTTAAAACTTAATTTTTTAATGTAAGTCAAAACTCAATTCCAAATCGACATTGTATGATCATTGATTGAAATTTTAGTAAGTGTTTTAGCATTTCCTCAACCCAATAAATTTGAAATTAACCCAAATTAATTTTAAGTTCATAATTCCTGACTTTTTATATTTTACATTTTAAATAATAAAAATTATTTATGTATTTCAAAAATTATAAAAGTTCAAAATTCATTATTTTTTTTTCTCATTTTTCTCATTACCAAATATTTTCCTCAACTTTCCCCTCTAATAAACAAATTTTTTTTTTTCATTTTTCTTACCAGTTCATATTTTTTGATTTTAATTTTCTAGTTTTAAAGATAATAATTATATTCCAGTTTTAGAATTATTTTTTTTATTTTTAAACAAAAATTCAGATTCAATTGATTCAAAATAAAAAATTCACAGGCTAAATTGGCTCTAAAATTAATTGTAAATTTGAATGGACCAATACTTAAATGTTAATGATTAATTTGATCCAAAATTAATTTTCAATTTCATTGTTCAAAAAAAAAAACAAATTAGGAGTCAATTAGAGTTTTGATTGAAAACTATCCTGGAATAAAATACAGCAAATGAAGCTGAAGATATCTTTGAACACCAATGTGGAGGTTTCTTCATTTGCTTTGTCGAGCAGATATCCAAGACGCAAGCTGCCTTAAGAACAGACCTGCCTTCGTATTATTATCAAATAAAATAATTAATGAAGTTAACTTCAACGAGTTTCCCTCTAGAAGGCAAAAAATACTAAAGAGTTACTTTCAAGTAACACCTAAATGGATTTCTAAACCTAAACGTCATGCATGCTTACATTCAAGGCCACACAATTGACTGGAGAAGTAACAGCCAGATTCCAAGTATTTACCTGCTAAAGTAGGGGACAATAAAAGGAGACTGAACCTTTACAATGAGATTTGCCCCGAAAATATTGAAAGAAGAATATTTACAAGATTATATATCATGTTTACGAAATCAATCAGATTTATAGCATGAAAGAATGAAATACAACATTCAGAACACCCAGCTTCATTGGCAGAACAAGCACAACTACAACAGTGAATCCCCCCATCAGAGCATTCTCTTAGTAATAACAGGCACGTCAGAGAAGTTTTGATATTACATGACATGAAGTCCAGAATGCTTTAGAGGCAGCCCTAAGAATTACTGGATTTTGGTATATCCTGTTAGGTAAAAAAAATACATGGAGATTAGTAAGCATATTATTCCTTTAAAAAAAATTGGATCATAACATAGAAAAGGAGTCAATTCTACTAGAAGTTCTACAGATAAATGCGCAAGATAACCGGACAACTATGGACACTGCATACAGAATAAATTGTATGACCAGTGCAAGGAAGAAAGAACACTGCATTAAATGGGATGCAAATCAAATTGCCTACCCAATGGCAGTTGCCCCCCAGGATGCTACATTGTAGATGACTTTGCTTCCATCCCATGCCTTCCGAAGCTTCCCTTTCTTTTTCTTTACAGAAAATGTTTTGGAAAGGGCTAAAATAAAAATTAACAGACAATTGTCAGAACTCTTCCAACCAAATTGGAGATATTGGATCTTGTTTCAGCAGATGCATAAAATGCAATGCAACATAAGAACCAAAGATTAATTGGAAAAGATTTTGTTTAAACTGACCATCCTGGAGTTGGTTTGGGGTCAGTTCCTGGAAAAAGGAAAAGAAAAAAAGAAAGGCAGCAGCATTAGATGCTTCACATACAGAATATTGCTATCCAATTTTGTTTCACTGGCATAATGATACAGAGGACTAATGCAGACTTGAAAAATCAGCAGTGCCAAAATAATAGCCGATACCAAACATAACATAAGAAAACAAACATACAAGATCAATACCTAATCCTCAATTTATTATCCACAAAGAAAATGGTTTTCAATCTAAAAGTCATATGTGTATTCATATTGCTTCTATGCCACCATGAGCATATGTGATGTCCTGTCCTCAATTCTGCGTTTACGTGAATGTTAATGTCTGTGTGTGTGTGTGTGTGTGTGTGTGTGTGTGTGTGTGCATGAAGCTATTCATTAGCAAAGACATGTTTCTACAAATGTACTGACTTAAGAAGTCATATCCCAGGTAATATCTCAATGAATAAGCACACAAAAACATACATACACACTTGGAATGAACCGCCCTGGAGAAAATTTGTTTGACATACATCTGTATTTCAGTCAAATGCAGCAGGTGGGAAAAAAAAGGTTCTTGGGTTTAGATTACCAAAGCATATTAATGATAGACTTCATTCACAACTCTAATAATCATTCATAACTCTAATAACTGGTGAAAAATGTAAGAAAGACGAGAGACTTTCCATACCTTGGTCTGTTTAAGAGACGATAAATAGGCTGCCATGAAGCAAGCGATGCCTTCTACTATATCTTCTTGCCGAACAAGAACATAATCTTCTTGATCAGAATCAACATTTTCATCTTCCCAAAGATCACTTTCACTGATCATGTCCCAAGAGCTACCTTCTTCCGCTACCATACAAGAACTCTGTTAGCAACCAGGCTTTTTCTAGATCCAAGCAGCAAATTTTTTTAACACTTCAAGATACAAATTAAAAGTCCAAGTAATATATTAAGCAGCAAGTCAAAAGGGTCAGTTGCTTATGATATAATTGATCCATAGTCAGGTGCATACCAGCAATATTTTGCGGAACGGACACTTGAGCAGACTCTAGCTTTTCAAGAAAGTCAGGGCATTCAACTCTAGATTTCAGAAGGTCGCACAACTGCAAAAGGAAAAAACAAGACGTGCCAATATCTAAGTTACAATTTGAAAAGTGTAAGAAGAAGTGATTTCCATCTTATTAAGCCATGATAAGATTTATAAGACACTCCAGCTTTGCCATTTGAAAAAATCCAAGAATAATTGAATACCTCTTATTGATATTAAGCATCATCTGCTTTTGTTTAGATGATTACAAGCTTTCATCATCATAGTTTAACCCTAAAATCTAAAATTAAATCAGAAAAACCAAGTAGCAAAAGCATATCCAGAATTTAGCTTCACTTAAAGAAAAAACAACATTAATTTGTTTAAAACTCGGATAATTATTCAAAAATCAACTAACCTCTGTTACAGTAAACTACTAATTATTGAACAAAAAAAATTAAAAAAAAAAAAAACCAAACTAGTCATAGAAACAGTTAACCTCTTCTGCTTCTCGATCGATAGACGATGCTCCTGAACTATCACGGCTTAGATCCTCCTCATCATCGTCAACAACATCATCAGTATTATTAAGCAATTCGAGAGCTCTTTGGCACTGTTCGAGCACAACTTTCAAGGTCTTCTTTTTAACAAGAACCCGATCCTTGTCTTCCTTCTTCCTCTGCTCCAAATCAACAACGGAGGATAAGGAGGAGGAGGAGGAGGACGAGGAGGACGATACCAAATTCGAAGAACTCGACACCTCGATTTCCATGACGGAAAATCGAGTCTGATATCCTCCTCTTTTTTATTTTTATTTTTAATTTTATAATAACTTTTGTTTCCGTGCGTCAATTAGCGTTTGCTATCAGTTAAACGGAAATGTCTTCTCTCTTTCTTAGAGAGAGAGAGAGATCTTATTTTTAACTTTTAAAATCAATTGTATTTTAAATCAATATATTTTTAACTTTCTTAAACATGCACGTTCGATAGTTTTTTTTTTTAGAATATAAAATTACTATTCATGAGATTTTTAACTTTTTTTATTGGAAATTTAACAAACTGAAATAAATTTGTGAATTACATAATTAAAGATAATTCTTTTTTATTTTTCATATTTTAAAAAATAAATAAAAAAATCAATCTGATTACACATTGACTCATAAAATTTAATTATTTTTTTTATATCTCATTTTTAATTTTATACCTCTCAAAAAAAAAAAAATATTTATTATTAAAATATTTTTAAAAATCATATGATCTGACCTATTAAAAAAATATAAAATGAAAAAAAGACACATAAGAAAATATAATTCAGAATCCATATTGCATAAAATTATAATTTTGATATCTATTTGTATAATTTTAATTTTATTATTAGATTAAAACATTTATTAAATTAAAAAAATTAAGTGAACAAGTTTATCTTAGCTAGCTAGAGCTAGTTGCTAAAAAAAGCCCCAATAATTCCTCCTTAAACTCAAAACTCCATACATGCCGAACCCAAGTTGACCACATTCAATAGCCCAATCAATGAGATTATTTATGGGAAATATTGCATAAATATATTATTTTTAATTTTTTTTTTATTTTATGATTATTTTATTTTATTTTTTTATTATTATTTTTATATATTTGGTATGTTTATAGTATAGTTTTTGTATATATTTTATATATATTTGGTATATATCGTATTTTTAAAAAAATATTTTTAGATACGTAATAGTTTTGAAAAAATATTTTTAGGTATGTAATATTTTTTAAAAAAAAATTCTACAAGTAAAAATAAAATATTTTTTATTTTTTTGATATTTTTAAACAAAAATTAATATTTAAATCAGGGTAAAACTATATAATATTTTTAGGAAAAGCTAAAATTAGTAAAAGAATAAATTATTTTTTTTATAATATAAAATTTAAATATTATAAATAAAAAAATAATTAGAAAATACACTAAGTATATCATAAACTTTTTTAAAAATAATATAATATAAATAAAACAAAGTGAATACACTTGAAAACAAATAAAATCAAATAGATAAAAATTTAGAATTAATAAATTAAACCAATGAAAAGTAACTAATCCTAACACAACTATAACCAGGTAAGACCAGAAGGATTTTTCAACTTAGAATCTTTATCTTTTAAGCACACGAATAACTCATGGAACTTTCATTGATAAACACAGGTCCAAATCAATCATTGTTATATGGTGTTAATATGGACGCAAACAAATTTATCAAACTAGCAGGTTTATTAATATTTACACATTTAGGCCAATTCATTAAAATAATATGTCTCTTAATATTTATATATTTAGTGTTAACATGAATGCAATATGGTGTTAATATTCTCGAATTTTATATTCAATAAATTTATCAAAATAATAGTTATTTAATTTTTAATTCAATTTCATAAAATTCAAAAGGCAACATCAATGTTACTAAAAAATATCATAAGATCACAAAAATGCAACAAAAGTAAGTTTCAAGAACAAGATAAAGAAAAACAAAAGATACTTGGATTTTTACAAATACCAAATTTGGTTTTGACAAAAAAAAAAATTAAAACTTTAAAAGAAAGAATAACTAGACTTTTCACTTTTAACTATACTATTTAAGGCCAATTAAATTTTTTTTTAAGGGTGAATTAAAATATTTACATATATATATAAATTTTTTAAAAGATTTAAGGAATCAAGACTCTTCTTAGTTCCCTAATTACGTCCATAATTTAAATAAATTTATTTATATATAAATTATATTTATTATTTTTGAATTTAATTCTTAATTTATTGTTGTTTCAAGAGTTTAATTTATTAAATATTTAATTATTTAATTTCAATTTAATTGCAATAATAGTTATTGATGTCTTTTTCAGTCTAATAAAATAAAAAATAAAAGAATGCGAGAGAAATCGAGGTAGAGAAAAAGAAGCAAAAAAGAGAGAGGAACTAATGTCAGCAAAGAATGTCAACAATTTTATATATATTATTCTTACTGTTTAAAAAAAATAGTCTTATTTTATTTTATATATTTATTAAAAAATTTAATTATTTTTAATTTATTACATTAATCTTGTCATTTTTTTTTTAAATATTCTTACTTAAAGTATTTATATAATACACTTCTTAATATTTTTTTATTTTTTAATATTTGTATTAATTAAAATACTTATATTTTTAGTTTAAATTTATAAATTCAACATAAAAAAAAATATAATTATATACGTGATGATATTAACGTAAATTAATGAAAAGTATATTTGATAATTATTTACTAATCTAACATTTAAAAAATTAAAATGAATTATATTTTAAAATGATAAAAAATAAAAATAAAATTATCTTTTAATGACGGAGAGAATAATTTTATTTATTATTTAAGTGAAGTTTAGATTGAAAAACAATATCAATAATTGTAACTAAATCATAATTGAAAGATTTTTTTCTTTCACAAAATGAAGTTTAGGGATAACAATAAAATAAGAGTTAAATTCAGGATACCATATATAATTTAACTTTTATTTTTCAAATAATATAACAAATAAATAAATAAAATTATAAACTAAATAATTCAACATTGTAGATTGTTGTTTATATAATGCAAGTTTAAGGACATGAATTCAATTTGCACTTTTCAATGTGTACATAATTAACAATTTGAACCGATATTATTATTTTCTTTTTTCCAAATGGAACAGTAGGTGATTATAATAGGTAAATTTTTTTTTCTCTTATAAATATAATTTAAATGAAAATAAATGTTTAACTTTTACTTTTATTTTTAAATACTAATCAAATAAAATTATTGATTACATGAAATATATTTAAAATTTCATATCATTTTAATGTAAATTCAAATTTATTTAAATATAATATATGGTAAATATTTTAGATTTCTTATTAACCAAAGAAACAGAAAAATTTTATTCCTATAATAGCATTACATTCTTAATTTCATATCATTTTTCTTTTTTTTTTTTTTTTTTTTTTGAAAAATGAAGAAATTACCAATAGGCACGAGCAGAGAGTATTTTGGGTGGTGACAGCTGACAAATTGACAGTGCGTGTAGATAATCCAAGTTCGAGTCACGTGCTTCTTTACATATTTGATGATCCACTCTCCTGCATGAATTTTGTGTGTGACACTGATCGAGTGATTGTAGAAAGTGAAATATCAACCATTTCAATCCACGAATATTTATTTCGTTTTGAAATTCTACCAAAACAACAATCGAATAGGAGCTCAAAACTCCTGTTTCATGTCCAAGACACGACAAAACATTTTACAGTACTGTACGACAATTGTTCCCTATCATTATTCAGCAAAAGTTTTTTTTTTTTACTAATGAAATGACATTCAAATAATAAAATACATTTTAAGAAAAATAATCACAAATAGTTGTATAAAAAATTCATTTTTATAAAATTTATTTCTTTTATTATTAAGATTTATAAGAATAAATGAGAATTCTACTGAATTTTTAATTTGAATCAGGAGATTGGATCTTATATTAAAATAAATATTATCATTAAACTATACAAATTAAATATATTCATATTTCAACATCCTATCAATGAATTAAAAAAAAAACCCGAGAAAGCAAGCCAACCACACACATGAAAACATTATTAATTTTTAGGTAAATTTTGTGGTATGTGTAGTTGGTTTGATTGAAATTAAATTAATATTTAGAAAAATTGAATTAATTTAATTGAAATTAAAAAATAAAAGAAACGAATCGTATTTTGAATTTAAATTTTTACAATAAAACCAAACTAAATAAATGTGTTTCGATTCGGTTGTTAGATTATTTTGATTTTTTAATAAAATACATATATAATTAGAAATATATATATATATATTCAAATATACATAAAAAATAAATATATAATATATAATTCGATGAGTTTGATTATTTTAAATTTTTTTAAAAAAATTAAATTAAATTGAATAAATTAAAATTAAAAAAAATAAAATAGAATCAAATTTTATATCAAACCAAATTCATCAAATTAAATTCAATTTAATTGAATTTTCAGTTAATCCAATTAGCTCCCAGGTGAATTTCACAAAGTGATCGTTAAATCACAAAGACCTTTTTTTGTTTTTTAGAAAAAATCACAAGCATCTTAACCGCTAGTGAAGGGAAATTTTATAGAATCATATTTCTATGGATCAACAATAATATTTGACATTTCTTTTTGGATTTTACTATGAATTTTTATTAATAATAATTAAAAATAATACATATTAATATGAAAAATATAAAATATATTAAAAAATATAATAAAATGGCTTGATTTCTTTCAATATTATTTAATTATATTGATATAATATTAAAACTGACATTCCAAAAATATATTTTATATGGTGACTGTTAAACAATAAATATATTAATAAGTTTGATTGTTTTAATATTAATAATAAATTTAAAATTATAAAACTATAATCAAAGGTGATAAATAGTATATAAGAGAATAAAATATTTCTATAAAAAAATTACAAATTACTTCTATAAAAAATAATAAATAATCCCATAAAGGAATAAAAAACTCTAAAAGGAACTAAAATAACACGACTAATATAATAAATTTATATAAAAAAAATATAGAATCGTATATGTTGTTATCATTATGCTCTATACTGTTTTAATAAAACAAATATTGCCATAACATTTTACTAGATTGTGATATTGTGAAAATCAAGTAAAGTTTGTAATATGATTCAAAATTAAAAATAAGCTATTCTTTCGTCAACATATAAAAACATCTTATGAAAACAACAATAATAATCTTATTATTGAAAGTAAATTTTTTTGTAACCATTAATTATGAAATTAAGTCGATCAATATATGGCCTTATTATTATTAATGGTGTTATTAATATATTATTAAGTTGAAAGAGCAAAAAGGCCAAAAGAAAAATGAAAATATGATTAATGAGTGTGTAATTAGGTTTTAATATTTGTCAACTTATAAGTTTATATATGTATGAGTGCATAAAATTTAATATAATATCAGAGTTTTATGCTCAAATGAATTAGATATTGGGATTCATATAATTAGGTTTTAATATTTGTCCACTTATAAGTTTATATATGTATGAGTGCATAAAATTTAATATAATATCAGAGTTTTATACTCAAACAAATTAGATATTAGGATTCATATTCAAATTTCCTATTATTGGATTGATGATGATATCAGTCTGAATCGAAATTGAATAAGAGATGTCAGTTGGTCCATTTGTGAGCAAGTGTCAACTGGCTTGTTGATATTAGGTCATGGATCAAACTCAATTGCACTTGAGAGAGTATGTTGAAAAAAGTATCTCACATTAAATAATGATAAAATAAATAAATAATTTATAAATGAGTGAGTGAAATATAAGACAAATCAATTGATTTTGTGCCATGTTTTTTTTTTTAAAACAAATGGATTATAAAAAAAAAATCATTTGTAAATTAATTTATGTGTCTGAAAAGACATGTAATTGAGTTTTGTCTAATTTAATTTCATATTTTTGTATTTGAATTAAATATATAATTGAGTTGTTTTTTTCTTATTTCTCAATACCCACAATATAATAAATATAATTAGAAAATAAAATAACTAAAAAATAATTATATTTTATATTTTATAATTAATATTTAATTTATAAATACAATAAAATTAATTGAAATAAAAATAAGTAAAAAAAAAAATAAAGAGAAAAAAGTTAGAGAGAGAGAGTTGTAAAATGATAGAGACTAGAGAGAGTGTCTACTATATAATAAGAAGAGGGAGAGATGAGAAATATAAAAGAGAAGAGGTGATGAGAAGAGAGAGAGAGGAAAAAGAGAGAGAGAGAGTATAAATAAAAGATGAAAAAATAAATTTTTATTCTTAATATTATTTTATTAATTTTGTGGAATTTATTTAAATTTTCACTTATTTTAGTGGCATGAAATTGAATTGGATGAATAAAAACTCATATTTTAAGCACATAAACTCTTTAAAATTGTGAAATTTAAAATAAATTTTATAAATTTTATTTGTTTCAAGCTGCCTGTAAAAACATTTTGTAACACTGAATTATTAGTGCAACGGTGGTCTTGATACAGTATAGCAACAAAAAGCCAAAAGATTTTTTGTCCATTTCGTGGTTTTATATAATGGTCTTGCAATTGCAGTCTTTTATATGTTTGCAATTGTTGTCTTTTATAGCTCTTTAATCATGTCCTTTGTTTTTTCAGCATGCCCCACGTTCACTAGATAAAAGGCTTTTTTTTTTTAAATCTAAAAATTAAGAAAAAGTAAATTTTATCTCATATTTATCCTATTTTTTCATACAACGAAGAAAATAAAAGAAAAAGATAAAAAAATATATTTTGATGTTCTAAAATTTTTATCAAGTGCTTAATATTGTGTTGTACATGAATTTCTTTTACAAATATTTTTATATATATTTTTAATAAATTTAGCTTAAATTGATATTTGAGAAAGGAATCTAATTCTACTCAATAAAAAATTCATTAAAGATATTTTTTAAATTTATAGCATATGTATGGCAAAAGAGTTATAAAAAAAAAAACTCTTTTATCTGTGGTAAGAAAGGAAGAAAGAGATACTTAGGACAAACAAAAGATAAAAGTAACTATTTAATTGGATTATAATCTCAATAAATTATTCAAATTATATTTGATTAAATTCTATTCAACTAAACAATAGTTTTAGTTTAAAAAAAAAAATATAGTTTTTATAAATATACATGAGGGTGCAGAATTGTCAGTAATAATAATAATAGGTAGGAATAGGGAAGCACTTATTTCTTGAGTGGTGGAGGAGCAGGTGCCCCTTAATTTTTAAATTTTTTAACATAAAATTATTATTTAATTTTTAAAATTAATAAAGTGTTTATTTTATTTTAAAAAATTAATTTTTTAACTTATAATAAAATATTATTTAATCTTATATATATATATTTTTATTTTTTGACCTTTTAATTTTTAAATTTTTTTAAGATAAAATATTTTTTAATCCATAAAATTTACTAAAATTAATAAAATAATTATTATATTTTTAAAAATTAATTATTTAATTTATAATAAAGTATTATTTAATGGGTGTTTGGTAAAATTTTTTGATACAACTGTTAGTTTTTTTTTTTTCAATAACTACATCATAATGTTTAGTTAGCTGTTAGGTAGTTAAATAACTGCTGTTTAAAAAAATTTTAAATAATAATTTTTTTATAAGTTTATATTTTTTTAATTAAAAAATTAAATTATCATTTAAAAATAATATTTAAATAAAAAATAAATATTAATATTTATATTTAATAGTTATTGAATATAATAATAACTAACAGTTAATAATAATTTTACTAAATATATATAACAATCAGATATTAAGTATCAGCTACTAGCTAATAATAATTTTATTAAACATTTACAATAATCAGCTATTAAATAATAATTATCAGCTAACAACTGTTATGAACAACTAAATTAAATAAGACTTTGATTCCATTTTCTTTCAGTTTTATATTTTTTCTTTATTTTCTTTCTAATTTTACTTATTATTTTTTTTTTTCATTTTGTTTCATTTATTTTTAATGATATTATAATAATTTTTTGATTATTTCTAATTAAAATATATATTTGTTTTGATACTTTTTATTATTTTTAAATTTTTAAATAATTTTATTTCATTAACATAGAATTATTTTTTAGAATCTTTATATTTTTCACCAAATGTTGCGTCTGCTTCGGTTAAATGGGCTTACTACTTCGATGCTTAACAATTATAAGCTCTGTTTTTTTTTATTATTTTAAAATTAACATATATATATATATATATATATATATATATATATATATATATATATGTTAATTAAAATATTGAATTTTATAATAAAAATAAAATTATTAATTCTGATGAATATTTTTAACATAATTTATGTATATTCAAATAATAATATGAAACGAGTTTCTTAAAAAAAGACATGTTAACACATGAGCCAAGCTGCCATGGCAAATTACCTTCTGCATTCTCCACCGCCACGCCAAACAAAGGACGTTTGTTTGCAATAAACGTCTGGTGGCATGAGTTGAAATTACAT
Organism: Aleurites moluccanus; assembly: GCA_948193065.1. NCBI lineage: Eukaryota > Viridiplantae > Streptophyta > Magnoliopsida > Malpighiales > Euphorbiaceae > Aleurites > Aleurites moluccanus. The sequence continues at coordinate 53,466 of CANXYC010396321.1, forward strand.
ATAGCGCCCCTATCATCCATATTTTCCCTCCAAGAAGTCCGGCGTTAGCTAGAAGAGAGAGAGAGAGCTAAAAGCTAATTCTAAGAATACGGATGACGTGTGCAAGTGCCGCATGCTAGGCGGCCCCGCTCTCTTTGGGGTGGTTTTTTGCTTGACCACAGGGTTTCCGTTGGAAAATCAATTCTCGGGCAAGGAAAAAAAAAAAAAAAAAAAACTCAAAACTCTCTCCTGTTTCTATTTTTTACTTTTCTTTCTCCTGTCTCATTTTCTCATTTTTTATTATTCTCCATCTAAACAACGTACGTTCTCAATTCACGGTTTAATTACTCTGGATAATTAATTTCTCGATGGCATTGTGCTTTTTGAGCTTGATCAATGTGGTAATGGTTGTGTCGTTGTAGAGTTTTTTCAGTTTCTGATCGTCGATTGAGATGTGATTTTTGGATCAAACCATGACTACGAGCAAGAACACTAACACAAACACAGAATCGTCTCAGGTATTATTATTATGATTATTATTATTAATTACTGTTAGTTTAGTCTCGTATTCTCGTTTCATTACAATGTAATTCAAAATAATGCCGATTGATGGCGCTATTTAAAAAAAAAATTAAAATTAAAATTCAATTTCATGTTATATTGTGATCGGCTGTGAAGTAGGGGAAATTTTTTTGTGATTGAATTGATGTTTGTGTTTTGTTTTGTGTAGGTAGATGGCGGTGCTACTCAACCTCTGCCAGTTCCTCCGCCACAAGGACAGCCCGATAATGTTCGTGCTCGGGTTGGAAATGCGGTGATTCGCTTTTTTTTTGTTTTATTTATTTTTTTAAATCTCTTTGGATTTTCTCACGAGATCAACATCATCATCATTAGGGACATCTTTTGGGAGCATTTGTCATCATCATAACCTTTTTTTTTACTCTTTTTATTTATTTATTTTGCTAACCTCATAATTAAAATGGTTTTATGTGGATATTTCAACTAATCCTTTATAATAAATGATACAGAAATAAAATTTAATTGTATTGTCTCATTTAAGTAAGTGCTTTTCTAAGACAGTATTATGATGGTATCTATGATATCTAGTTTATTTGTCGATGGAATCTATTGGTTATTTTGATCTATTATCTCTTTTTTCCAAGCTCCTGCTCATTTTGTAGTCTAATGTATATAAATCTATTTTCAGATTTTTAAGAGTGGGCCTCTTTTTATATCATCTAAAGGTGTGTTTCAATTCCTTGGTTTTATATATTTATTTTTAAAATTTTTATTCCTTGGTTTTATATATTTATTTTTAAAATTTTTACACCTAATAATAAATAGCAAAATATGAATCCAAATATATTAATGTTCTTCTATCAAGTCTTCTAATAATGACACGGTTCTCAATGCTTCCAGAAGTAATGAGAATCTGGTTGTAAGTGTTTTTATTCATGCATTCTTCTTTTGTTGTCTATCTATGCAATTCCATTGACAGAGAAAGAAATTATGGGAAAAGAAAGAAGGCAGAATTAGAACTTACTGTACTTTTTACATCACATTTCATGCAAATTTTGACAAGGGTGCCTTCAATGCACAAGGCTCCTCACATTTATGATAAGTAGCCTTCTTTGTTCTCTTTAGCAGACAGTCTGTTTCCATGATTTGAGCCCATGACCTTCCATTCATAAAGGAGCAACCTTACCATTATCCTTCAAATAGTATAATATATGATTCAGCGTACAAAATTGAAAGTTTCCCCACTAAAAAAAGGGCCAGATGTTCTTATCATTGGGAGTACAGTAATCATATTCAATGAAAATTTAGGTATCTCTTTGGAGGATATGGAAAGTAGCTTTCTTCAAGTTTCAAATGTACAGAAACTTTTCAAGGCCTTTCCTGTGTTCTGATTCTGACAATAGATAGATATGATATTGTATCTCTTTCTTTAGATAAACATGTTCTTTGTGCTTTAGTAACTCATCTGACTGGAATTATGCACAGGTATAACCTATGCATAGTTGCACACTGTTTGTTTGTTAATATCCATCTATACCTGTGTATATGTAAAATAAATATTCGAGGTGTATCTCCCATCAATTTGATGAAGATCATGAGCCTAATCTGAAGTTATATTCTTTAATTTTGTTATGTAGGAATTGGTTGGACATCCTGGAAGAAGCGGTGGTTTATTCTAACACGAACTTCACTGGTTTTCTTCAGAAGTGATCCAGTGAGTAGTTTTGCATACAGTAAATTTGGGATCTTTTTAATTTGCACTCATGCATGTTCTGTGTCAGCAGCATTGATTATTGTAATTATGGAAATTCAGTCCTATTCCCCTCTGCCTACTTGCTGATTGCATTTTTATATTTGAACTTTCCAGAGTGCTGTTCCTCAAAAAGGGGTTGAAGTGAACTTGACTCTTGGTGGTATTGACCTCAACAATTCAGGCAGGTCAGCTTGCTTTCTCAAATTGGACGCAGTTAATTTCTGATTCATCCATCATAGTTGTTTCCATAATAGAATTGAGTCTAGTTTACTAACTTAATAGTACTTTCTCTGGACGATTTCCAGTGTGGTCGTCAAAGCAGACAAAAAACTCTTGACTGTTCTCTTTCCTGATGGTCGTGATGGGCGAGCTTTCACTCTTAAGGTGGTTCTATATTTCTTTATTATTGTGTCTCTTGAGATTGCTTCTTGTGGTATAATTGCACAGATATTCAAGTAGATTCTTCTAGGACTGCAAAAGATCTAAGCTTCAGGATATTAAACTTGGTAGCTTAAGCTGAGCTTGGCTTGGCTTGTACAAAACTCATAGAATTTAGTATTTAGTTATTCAATTTCAATTGAAGAAATGTTCTTTTACTGGAAATTACGTATTTTAATTTGGGATAGTCGGGAGAATTGCTTTGTAGAAAAGGAATTTAAAAAGGAATACAGTCAGGCAACAAAATAATTTGTAAAATCTTAACAAATTCATGAATCGGGTTGTTCTTGACCCATTCAAACTGAGATCAAGAACTGTCATTCTTAGCTCATTTAATAAACAAGGTTGACAATGAAGTTTCAATCACTGAGCAAACAAGTTCCATTGAGTTTTATTGCGCAAGCTTGCATCTGATGAAATTTTTTTGTTCTATTTCTATATCCTTCTTTTTCCAGGAAACAACTTGAACCATCCCTTTTTGCACTTAATTCTAAACCATAACATGGATTTTCCTATAAACATTTGCAATGATTTTGAAGTGCTTAAGAGGGTTGTATTGTTCATGATATTGGAAATGGACCAAGATTGGGTTATCTGTGTAGATCTTTTGACTCTATTAGTTTATATGCATTAGAGATACTGAATCAGGGAAGGAGATTTTGACTCTTCACACCCAAATTAACAGATATCTAGGTATTTTACAGCCCCTGATTAAATGCAAATATGAAGAGGGTATTACTTGCACTAATGTGATTAGTTCATTAGTTTTCTTTTTGATATTTTAGAACACTCCCAACAATCAAGAAATTGTGATGCCATTTTGGCTTACCATGGGAATTTTATTTTTACTGTAGTAAATGATATAAAGATGCAGATTGTTCTAGATCACCTTGCTAGGACCCTGATCACGTAGTCCTGCATTGTTAATGGCCTAAGATATGGAAGAGAGATCTAGTACAAGAGTAATTTAAGGAGCAATGTTAAAACCTCTTATCATTTGAACTTGAGCTTTAGGCTCTTTAGTTTATCATGTCCCTGGCATCAGCTTCACATTTCATGTATCTTCGTTTGGGATTGCTTAACTCAGTTTGGTTTGCTAATGCCTAAAATATTACATGCAACCTCTCAGTTCAAGTGAAGTATTGCTTGAAAAAGCAATTGGATATAAAACTGGATTGAAATTTTGATGTAAACTGAAATATGGTTGCTTAATTGATAAATCTCAAATAAAAATGCTATCTGTGATTTTATGAAGGGGGGGAATTGCATCATTTTGAGATTGCATATCATTTTGGTGGGAAATTAAGAGTAGGAGAGATATATTAACACTCCTTGTAGAAAAATAAAGTGTGTAGAATGAAGTATCAGTGTAATGATCTATGTTTGAATTTGTTGTATTTTAAAGTCATGCATGATGAATAGCATAATATAGTCTGCAAAAGGAAGGAGAAGTAGGTTTACTGTGATATTATGGATTAAATGCTGGGTTTATGTTGGTACAGAATCATGGAGTATTGGAAAGAAAAAACACATACAAGATTATATCCTTGGAAATAAACAAGAGATGAACATGGCCAATATAAATCGTGATTATTCTTATGGGCAGTTCTAAATTTGTCAATTAAGTGGTGCTTGACAGAAATAATTCATAGCAGTGGTTAATTTATGGAGAACTCTTCAAGCAATGTCTAGTCCTATATAAGCAGAAAGCCACAAGAAAATTCTACCAAATTTAGAAACTTGGCCAAAATGCTGAGCAATTTCTTTCTCATTAAATAACATGGTCAGAAGTGAGAAATGAGACCCTTTTTTCCCACTATGATTCTGGCCTTATTGAAATTGTGTCATCTACTATTTACATATGGGTGGATTTGTTTGTGATGCAGGCAGAAACTTCAGAAGATTTATACGAGTGGAAGACCGCACTTGAGAATGCTCTGGCACAAGCACCAAGCGCTGCTCTTGTGATGGGGCAAAATGGGATCTTCAAGAATGATCAGACTGAAGGAGCTAATGGTTCTTTGGAGCAGCGTATGTTCGCATGTACTTTTTGTTTTGCATTCATATTTTCTGCTTACCAGCGTAATTTTTTGTATTTGAGATTCTTGCATGGCCTATATTTTTGCTTGATGTACCTAGAGCTTGAAATTTTACACAGAAAAAACATGATAAGCTATTGAAATTTTATGTGAAGTAGCGATAATTATTTCAAAACACCTGATGTTTTAATAGCTCTACACTTTATACAAAACAAGTAACAACCTTATGTAAATTTTTTAATAATTTTAGGTGACCAACATGTTAAAAAGACCTGGTGTTCACCCGTGACATTCAGATCTTTCTTCCATTTTTTCTTTTTCGTTGTATTACTGTATTTAGTGCCCCCCTGGATAAAGGGCATGGCAATCTTCAAAGTTCTTTTTGAGTAGTGTTTATAGTACAAGTACTTTTATGAAATTCTGAACTTGGAATCCTCTTTTTTATTTTTTTAAATATTTTTCCTTCTTTCTTTCTTTCTTTTTTTTTTTTTCACTTATTTGAGATACTGATGCTTTGTTTTTCCGCATGCAGCAAAGGATAAAGTGCCATTACAAGCTTTGGTCATAGGCAGACCGGTTCTACTTGCTTTAGAAGATGTTGATGGATCTCCATCTTTTCTAGAAAAGGCTCTTAGGTATATAGAAGAGCATGGTAGGTTCTTCTTTCCCATGATTACTTTTTAAGGTTGGCAATTCATTTTTGCAGGTCGTATTTGTGTATGCAAGTATAATATGATTTGGCTAAACGCATACGAACACGATAACTAATCATGTGAAATATTCAAATATGAATAGCACCCAATGCTTAAATGGATAACATGACATGACGATAAATACACTCGCTTTAGGAGGAAAAAGTTAAGATATTACTCGGGGCTTATATGGTAATAAGCCCAAAATCACAAGTTAAAGGAAAATTATATTCTTGCATGATTTTTTTTTTATGTCTAAAACAGAGGGATGGCTTTCCTTTTTTATAGAGAAGACAATACCCTTTCCTTCATTCTCAGCCAAAATGGATTTGACTCATTTTTTTTGTTAAGCCTATTGCAAGAGACAATTATTCTCCTATCATAATCGGATCGACATGAACATGATAAATTCAAATCCAAACCCAAACCTACTAATTTCATGTTGAGTTTATGTTTATTATGTTGCCGTGGCCAATATTGCCACCCCTATTCCTTATAGATACCATTCAATAGTATTTTAAGATGTGTTTTTTAGGACTAAGTTATATTCTTGCATATTTTCTCTATTCATTGTAGCTCACATTTTCCCATTAAGTTGGGTGGATACTTTTTCTTCTTGTGCTTGAGAGATGATGCATTCATTGTTTTTGACAACATAATTGCTGAGTGGTTTCTAGCTGTGCCCCACAGTTATATTCTTTTAGAAGTTTACCGTGCACATAAATGTGAATTAGATGTGAATTAAGTGAGGTCATTGAAAAGTTACCTCAGTCTAGTCTCTAGGTGTGAGCTTCCTTTGCCAGTAGACATTGTTGGGGTGGTTGACCCCTACCTTATCTCTGTGTAGTCTATGGACCAGATTTTAAATAATGTCCATTTTGTTGGGATTTTAGCCTACCGTTCCATTATTTTCCATTTCTCTTCGAGTGATTCACCAAGAAACAGTAGATGAAATTCGAGAATAAGTTGTTTTCTAAACCCTTTTTTGTTGTTACATCCACTAGCATTCCAAGGGGTCCTCTTGTTCAGCTCACATGCAAACATAAAGTGGGTGTCTCTGTTTTGGAAAGGATTACCTATGATATATACTGTAAATACTAATTCTGATTTTTCAGAATCATAAATTATGAGATAATAAGTGATCACCAACTCTTTCATCCTAGTCAAGTTCTATTATTTTGTCAAATGTTCATTTAGGTTATTATTCACTTAATATCTTGCATACTTTATTAATTTTTGTTACTTATTTTATTAGAATCATGTTTATTGTTGATTTGAGTGATTTTCCTAATGGTCTTAAAAATTTCACTACAGTGTCAGCCGTTTCAGACCTGTTTTGGGACACCAGATTCATTTCCATTATCGTTTCTGATTCTGTTATGTAAAACCCCATTACGGGCTGTTTTATAAAAAGAAAAAGTAGAAACAATTTTATAGCTTGCTAACTACTTTTCTTGGTTCTGGACTTTCAAGCTGCCTCACAAAAGATGCATGTGATTTGGTAGTTGTGGGTACTTTGCTTCTGCAATGCTTTAGAATAAAATAATAACTTATCTTTGTTCTTTTTATTCCTTTTTTTTTTTTAGATAAATGAAGATAAGATCATGTTACTTTCTCTTTTCAAATTCTTTTCCGACTTATTCCCAAGCTTCTTTTGATAAACAAGGGTTTCATAACGGACTCAGAAATCATGTAATGGACTTGGGCCTAATTGGACGGAAGTGGCATGTTATGAATAAGGCTGAATTAATTAGTCAATTAGTTACAATAAGCTGAGTATAAAAACAATTGTAACAGAATAGGAAATCATTCAGATAATCAATAATACAAATCTCAATTTCTCTCATCTTCTCTCTATTCTCTATTTCTCGATCTCTTCCTCTTCTTCTTCTTCTTGTCTTCATTCTCTATTTCTCCTTCTTAATTCTTCTTCTTCTTCTTCCTTGATTCTTTCTTCATTCATAACATGGCAGCTGCTGCTACTGTGAATTCTTTTACAAAATTAGTAACATGACTCGGATCAACATTAAATGAAGAATTTAACCAAATATTACAAGAATCTTGTTATGCGTTGTAATTTATAATGAAGAAACATAGGCAGAGAAATAAATTATTACAAAAGGTAAATTTTTTAAAACCAAATAACCAAATCTTAATTCCAATGATTCTTGAATCACCTGTAGAGGACTGTTCAATACTGATTTGCTCTAAAATTCTGATATATATTGGGCAAACAGTATGTGTTTGTCCGGTATACTCTGAAGATAAAGCTTTCGATTTCATTTAGAGGTCTTTCTTAATCCTACCAAGATCTCTAGCAAGTTAGGCAGACCCCTTTGCTATTTGTTAAAGATGGAAAGCTTTGTTTTCTTTTTCCCAATTTTTTGGATCTGTTTGACTGAAAGTAATAAACAGGAGTCAAATTGGAAGGAATCTTGCGGCAAGCTGCAGCTGTAGATGATGTTGAGCATCGAATACGGGAATATGAACAAGGTTTGGAATCAAATTTATTTTGTCCTTGACTATGCAAATTCTTTTTTCTCATTGTTAAATGCAGTTGATGTAAGTTATCTTTTGTCACGTTTCACATATTTGATCAATTTAAAGTTTAATTTTCTATGTTGTTTTCCTTGAATTAACATTAAGCAATTACTTGCAAAATGTAAAATGTTCAGATAATAATTAATTAGTGAAGCTATCTTTGTTTAATAGTATAGAACTATAGAAATGGTAGGCAGTTGCATCCCATTGGAAATATTTTTAGTTCCAAGTTACTTTTTTTATATTTTGAAGGTTTAGGGTCATCTTTTATGATGTAGGAAAAATAGAGTTCACTCGAGAGGAAGACGGACATGTTATTGCCGATTGTGTCAAGGTATTTTCTTTCTTCAGTCACAATAAATGCAGTCTACAGCATATTGTGTACCATTACTTTTTTATTCAATGCAATTCTTGCAATTATGCAGTATTTCCTTCGTGAGTTGCCATCCTCTCCAGTCCCCGCATCTTGCTGCAATGCACTACTACAATCATTTCGTAAGTCTGTTGTTGGAACTTGTATTTGAACATCTTCATCTGATACTACAATACATTATGTATTAGTTATGCTTGTTATACTTAATGCAATTTGGAAATGCCACAAGTACACTTTCAAATGGATAATATTTATCCTTTTTCTTCCATAGGAAACTTTATTGAATTACAATACTTCTAGGAGTTTTCAAGATTGAGAGGGACTTTAGTTCTCTTGTTGGTCAAACTAATTTATCTAAGATGATGTTTCTGATTTGCGACATAAGAAACTATGTTAGTTCAATGTGAATCTCCCTATCCTCTTCTTGATCCACTTCATTGTGCCTTTTGCTTGAACTATTCATGACTAATTCCATAGATTCAATTCTGTTGGTAAGTGGAAAACAAGTTTGCATAAGCATGATGCACAGTTAAATCATAAAATCCATATGTATTAAGATCTCTTTTAACTGAATGCTTTTGGGGGCATCCAGAGTTACCTTAATGTCCATACTTTGGCTGGTATATGAGCATAGTTATTCAGTTTCCTTAATATATAGTATGCAATTGATATGATCAGATTAAGGTTTACATGATTGGAAATAATAGTGACAAGTTTTTAGTTTAAAATCTATTGGTGATTTTGATCTATAATCTGCCTTTGAACAAAATTGCTCTGCTCTTATATTGTCAACTTAGTTTTCTTGGATTTGAGGCTAAGTTAAAGAACAAAGACAAAATTGAATCTTTTGCAATTTATGTGTTGTTGATTTGGGATAGTGAGGGGGTAACAGTAACACAAATTAGCTGAAAGTGAGATGCTGGAAATTTCTGACGATATACCTTTAGACTTGAGCATTTGAGATATTAAGCTGACATTCTTGCTGTACTGAAGTTGTAAGCTTCTTAGAAATTGAGTGGAAAGTTATTTTTATGTTATTATATTTGGATGTTTTCAGTTCATTTCATATTTTTCAGTGCATGTTTTCCCATTATTTGACAATTTTACAATGTTTAGGAACTGATCGTGGCAATCGAGTTAATGCCATGCGAATAGCGATATTAGAAACCTTCCCTGAGCCAAATCGCCGCTTGTTACAAAGGTAGTTGAGGTCTCTTTTGTCAGTACTTGGGTATGCTGATCTTCTGACATAACTTAAAAAAGATTTCCTCTGTTTTTTTTTTCCATTTATATTTTGGTTGATTATTATGTGTTTTTTGGTTTCCCAGCCAACTGTGCTTGGGTTTTCTTAGACAATGTTAACATGCTTGTTATTGTTTATTTCTCTATCTTCAAGCATGATCCATCTATAGAATGGGTTGGTTTTGGACCTTAAATGATTAATACTGTAGTTGCATAGAGCAGGTTAAAGAAAGGAATGCTGAATTTATACTTTCATTTCATTTCACATGAAATATCTCTGGAGCACTTGAATTCTTGCACCCAAAGTTCTTTGCAATGCTTACGAACAATAGGACACCGAAAATTAAAAGTTAAGATCAATCTGTCCTTTCAGTTTGATTTCTATGATTTGGAAGGGGGGAAAGGATGTGTTCTAAGTATTTCTGCTCTTATCAATTTGAGTTTTTTTTTTCTAAATGATAATTTTAGACTAGACAAACTTTTAGTCATTTGAATTAAAAAGTTGAATCCTGTAAAATGTCTCAGGCATGTTTGGATTAGGAACAACATAACAATATGTTCTATTTACCTAAATTTTTCATGCGGCCACACCCAACATCCTTCTTTTTCCTATCTAAATTTTACTCTTTCTGCTGTGCCTATGGTGGTGATTTTAAATAATTTTGTTTCACTTTTCTGTGGATTCAGAATTCTAATGATGATGCAAACTGTAGCTTCTCACAAAGCTGTGAATCGAATGAGCACCTCAGCTGTTGCTGCATGTATGGCACCTTTACTTCTTCGTCCCCTTCTAGCTGGTGACTGCGAAATTGAAAATGATTTTGATGTGGGAGGTGATGGTTCCATTCAACTTCTGCAAGCAGCTGCTGCAGCTAATCATGCTCAAGCCATTGTTATAACATTACTGGAGGAGTATGATAAAATATTCAGTGTAAGCTGTGATTCTCTCCTTTTATTTTGAATTGCTTCTGACGTGACTTCTATTATCACTGAAAGGGTACTGATGTTTAAATTTGGAAGGTTTTTCCTCCCTACTCAGGGTGTTGGCTAGAATATGCAAAGATCTGCATTAACTATGTTTGAATCTCTTTTGTCATACTTTGGAGTGTAAAATGAATATGGAGAGACAAACAGCATTGGGCACTCAATAATTTTTTAATTTTCCCCTCGACATGAAGTCATTAACGATTCCGAAGTCAATGATGGAAAGTGGCGTTTGTCTCTTCCTGACTTGTGGTTTTCACTTTTAGCAGCAATGACTCCAAAATTTTATCCTTGTTCAACTTGAGTAGTAAAAAGTATTAGTATAAATATTTCAAACGACTTTATATTATGACTTTATAGTGCAATAGAATGTGAAGAATAGGCAATTGCTGGTGTGCTAATGATGATAATGACAAAATATTAATAAAAATATAAAATGGTGAATTTAAAGAATTTGACAGTATAGCTTCATCTAAAACTAGTTTTTACTTTATGCTTCTTATGAGTTAGCATATCTTCTCCAGGAAGGTGGTGTCATGTCTCCTGGAATATACTCTGACTCGGAAGAGTGTGAAAGTGAGGATGAGGAGGTAACAGATGATGATGAATCCTATGAAGATGATGAACATGATGATGCATCACAAGAATCTGATGCTTGTACAGATGATGATCTCAACAATGCATCAATTGGATCTGAGAGTGGTAATTCCGGTGACAATGATCTGCCTGACAACAAGGTCTGTTGAATGTACTTTCTAGCATAAATATTTTTTATACATATACACATTGAAAGACAGTTGCACTGAGAGTGGTTTTATTTGGTTGCTAATAGAAAGTAAAGATGCACAATACTTACCATAGCTGTTTCAAAGATGCAGGGTTCTGATGATCTTAGCTCTGGTTCCAAGACCCCTGAAGTAGCTAATGACTCTATAGTTGAAGAGGAGTTGTTAAATTCAGTTCAAACTTCGTCACCTCTACATAATGACGAAGAAAGGAGTGAGAGTGTCCTGGGACAAAATAACATTAATTTGGCAAAGCATGCAACCAAGTCTGACAAATTATTAGGAGATTTTAATAGGGAAACTGGTGATTCACCTGTATGCATTAAAAAATCTGTGAGCATGTCTGATGGATCTGCACAGGGCACTAAGCCTGCTGTTTGGGGGCGTACCCCTGTGAGTATTTTTCAGCTATGTATAATGTGGTTTGACATTTCATTATCAGTCATTTTCTCCCCACCTAACCTTCACCAACTTTTTTTTTCTTTCTCTAAAAGGGATTTTAGACACTGGGTTTGCATATTTAATCATTTTCTTATTAACAGGAGTGTATATTTACAATTTAATAGCTATTTGTAATCAGAGGTTAATTTTTCTCTTTTTTTTTTTCTTTTTTGGACATGAGTTCAGGCTAGGAAGAACCTTTCTATGGAATCCATTGATTACCCTATTGATGAGGAGTAAGTTTTGCCTATTTCATCTATATAACACATGTTTTATGTTCATATGGCCTATTTTACATTGTTATAGTGATGCTTGCATCTTTCAATCACAATAATTGTGTACTGAATTCTTAACCTTACCTGTGTAGGTTGACCTTACTGTGTTTCAACTTTCTAATTAGGGGGTAAAGGTGGAATGTATTAGACAACTCTTGGTTGGTCTAAATAATGTTTCATGCACGTGTTTGTAGGCGTGCATATTGCATATATGCATGTATGAGATACAGAAAGAAGTGGGCATTATATAGCAATTTTTAAGACCTAAATACCTGGAGAAAGTTGTTTTATTTGCCTGACATGCATTATTTTGTTGTTGTTTTTTTTATCTTAAAAAAGAATATTAGAATATATCAAAGAAATAATAATCGATGTACATCTGAAATATTTTAGGAGCATTATCTAGAATGGTGTAAAGCCTAGTTTTCACCCTCTTTCTATGGAATTTGGTTGGAGTTCCTAACAAATGCTATTTCTTTTCTTTTCTTTTTTTTTTTTCATCAATTGGTTCCTATGGTCGTACATTGTGAACAAATGTCTAGTCATAATACTCCCCTTTTCAAATCCAACTTATCTGTCTCTTTTCGTGCTGAACTCTAATATGTTCAAGCTTTATTTCGCTATGGTTTGTAAATATACAATTTCTTTCATAATTATTCATTATGTTTAGGTAGCCCCCATCACTTCATAGTTTCTAGCTCTTAACAATTTGACATGGATGCTGGTACACACAGTATCAATAGTTAATGCATCTTCTTGTAGGATACAAGGATGCATCAACTTTTAAACACACTCTATGTTTTAGTTCTTCTTTACACTATGTTTTAGTTCTTTCAGATTTTTTTTTCAAAAGAAGAAATTTAGAATTGATGCAAGACTTTTTTTAAGTGGATAGCCAGCTATCAGTTTGGCTCCTGGTTACTTGCATCTGACTTTTTGACCTGAATGTAGAGTTGAAATCCAAAAGCTGGAGGAGACTAAAATTGACTTGCAAAACAGAATTTCTGAAGAGGTCCATACTTCAGATGATTTTTTTTCTTGTAATCAAGATGGAAATTTTCTGGAATTTTGATAATAACTTGCTCTATTTTCCCTTACAGGTTAAAGGTAATGCAGTTCTTCAAGCCAACTTGGAAGAACGAAAGAAGGCCTTGCATGAGCGCCGTCTAGCTCTTGAGCAGGATGTATGTTCCATAAGGGAGAATTATGTATCCTTTATGTTTATGTTGTTGTAATGATTCCTCCATTTCCTCCCTTTTTGTTCCCTCCATAGCTCGCTGTTTGAGGATATTTTTATTGTCTGAGCAAAGCAGGGGTGCATGCTGAAATTCATAGGTTTTCCCCCTCTACTTTGTTGGCCTGGGTAGGAGACATGGGAAGGGAAACAGATTCATTATATATACTTCACAGGATAGTGTTAGTGTGAAGGAAATAGGAAGCCATCTCAGTCTGGCTACTTAGAAGGAAGAACTTTATGCAGTATTTAATTGAGGATATCAAGATCAGTGTATGATTTCTACTGCATGCTTTTTTATATTCTTTTTTTCCTCCTTGGAAATGGTGATGCTATGGCAATCATGTTTTATATTGTGAAAGAACCTAGCCAGAAGAAGAAACCTTTGTGAAGGGAAAGAGATGCAAAAGTAGAGCCATGTTGTTGTTACGTGATGCCTAGAAACTGGCATTCATAGTTCCATATATTTTAAATGTATAATTGTTTCTCATCAAGTAAATTATATGCATTCAGTTGAATGGTTTTTAGAATTTTTCATACGATGCTAACACTGGCAAGGAAGGTGTAATTGTGATTGTAAATGTTAATTGTATTTACAGGTGGCAAGACTACAGGAAGAGCTGCAGAAGGAGAGGGTTAAGCGGACAGCTATAGAAGCAGGACTTAACAAATTTCAGGGATACCAATCTGTCCCTATTGTTATTGATGAAAAAGTAAGTTCAAACTTTTTGAGTACTAATTATACTGTGTCTTTAGCCTACATCAAATTATTAATTTTGTATTGTGCTGTAGTTGATGGCAGATCTTGAGGAAATAAGTCAAGCAGAGACCGATGTCACCAATTTGAAGCAGAAGGTTGATGATCTTAGTGTGCAACTAAATCAACAACGTGAGCTAAACTATGGATCCACCTATGATTCAAGCAATCAGCCAATGCATACTTCAAATAGGTGATCTACAGTACAAAACCTTCTTTATTGATTCAAACAGGTGGTGTGTTTGAGGGGGAATCTCGTTTGCCTCTTCTTTTGGAAAAACAGAAATGGAAAAAAATATTCTTAATGTGTGCACATGGATAATTTGCTGTTGCCGTGTTTAACATAGTTTGATTGCAGGAAAGAAAAACAGAGAGATGATGAAGCTAATCCTACTTTACAGCTTGGAAGGTCTGCAAATAAGGTAACTACTTGTTGGCCCTTGCTGTATGCTATTGTGGTTAGGAATCAATGTCGGAGAATGTCGGGTTTGAACTCCTCCCTTCTAGTTACCGCACCGTGGGGCCTTCAAACATACTTTTTGCGATTCGAAGATTAAATTCTATTCTTTGAATTATTAATTTTTGGCTAACCTCTTTCTAATTGACCAGGAAATTCTGTTTATACCAAAACCTTAAAAACCGTAGTCTTTTTTTTTTTTTTTTTGCCTAAGAGATTTTAAGAATTTCTAAAAACCAGTTTGGTTTTATGCTAAGAAGATCATCTATCAAGGCAACTTTTCTCATAGAAGAGTTGACAGAGAAGCGTCCAGAAAAAAAAAATGAAAAAGATAATACTTTTATATGATTTTTTTATTTTATTTAGAGAAGACACATGACAGAATCTGATACGCATGACAGAATCACAAGAGGGTTATAAAATTACAGAATTTACTTCTAAAATAAATAAACTAATGAATGGAAAATGCTTGTATGGGATTGAGTTGCCCTGTCAAGGTACTTCTTATTTTTTATTTTTTGGCTCAAAATTAAACCGTCATGGTACTTAGGTACACTAATAAACATGAAAATTTTCAAAATGGATGAAATGCTTAGTAAAACTTAGAAATGGACATGTTAACAAGCTTTGTCATTATCTTAGATCAAACATTACACACCTCTGAGATGTGAGTCGTGCAACTAGAATTCAGCAAGCTTTCTGACAGATACTAGTAAAATTCCATCAGTTTCTCCCTTGGAATGTTTTTATCGTTTAATTTTCTGAAACTTTAAAAGTACAGCGCTAGTTGTTATATAATCTTAATTAAGCTGAGACTGGCATTTTTACAAAGGGTATTCCTAGTACATAAGAATCTACACTTTGAAAAGGATGGGAGAGAATTGTCTATCATATGCAGCCTTTCCCCAGCTTCTTTGCTGAGAAGGAGCCTGGCAATGTTTAAGCCTGAAAAACAAGCTTGTGATTGGTTAATAAACATAGAGAAGCTAAAACCAAAATAAATAAGAACATGAAGAAGCTTCCCAAGAATCTAGATTTACCTGTTAACTAGTAGCTCTTGTCAATATAAATTTTCTAATAATTTGCATTATATTAACAGTTGGCTTTTTATTTATATGATAGGATACTAGTGCCGATGACTACTGTTATTTACCAAACAAGCATTCACCCCAAAACCAACTGCTGGATACAGCACGTAGCAGCTGCAGTGGCTCCAAGCCTTCAACTAATTCCAAGAAGTCTAGCTTAAGGGCTGAGGTAAGCTATTAAGCTTTCTAATTAAGTTGGGGTTGGGGAAAGAGGCTGCCATGTGGGAAAATCAAATTATTGTCTTGGTGGGTTGGATGCATGATATTTTGTGTATGCAAGATGGATTTCTGAATCTTCTGGCATACAAATTCTCCACTTTCTCTCAAAACCATGATAGTGATTGTTTATTCAAGTAGCCAAGTTGGCCTTAAAGAACTTCACAATCTACTTTCATGGAAATCACTTGGTTCTAGTATATTCATGCTTCTTGCCACACCTGTGTGCAAAACAGGGAGTGATTTCCACTACTTCAGCGCTGACAAAGTTGACAACCCGACTCAATTTTCTGAAGGAGCGGCGTAGCCAGCTTACAAATGAAATCATAGATAAAGGCCGAGGTTCAGGTCAAGCAGCTACTACAACTGCTAATAAAGTTAAAGGATCAGAAATTCGTCAATCGTCCCAAATCCCAGATAAGAGCCAAGGTTCAGAAGTTCAAAATCCAGAAAACAGCTCCCAATCTCCCCTGAACCCAGACAAAGGGTTGGGTATAGAAGGTCAATCACATAAAAATTCTGAAAAATCTAAAAAATCGGATGGTCACCTAGACGGAGGAAAATCTTCAGATAGTCCACAAAATCCAGACAAAGGAAGTTCTGACAAACCTAAAGGATCAGGAAGCCAACCTCTGGCGACTCCAAGAACCAACTCCAGATGATACTAAATGATTTTAATAATTTTGTGCATCACATTGGTTATAAGCTATCTCAGCAATTTGTGTGAGATGGATCATGGTTTGGTAAATGGAGAAGTTTGTGGTATATCAGTGTTTGGAAGTATTTGATGGCCATACTGAAAGAAGATGCTCAAATTCCTTAAGCCCAGGATGTACATATCAGTCATTTCCTTGATGTAAGTTGAATTGTAGAAGTTGAACTTTATGCAAATTACTTATTTTTAGCTGGTTCATTGACGAAAGCAGGATTATGTTAACATCCTTTTGTATGGGTAAACGCAATTTTTACTGTAATTGGAGCTTGCTTGGCCAGTGTGCTCTTACAGAACCTGGAATCAAGCCTCCACCTAATCTTGGACCCTGTTATATATCTTAAGGGTCTAATTTAGCAAAATCAGCTGTATCACATCATTCTTGATTAGATGAGATTGATTACCCAATTTCTTTAATTATTAGCCAACCTTAAAATAAACTTATTTACAATGAATAATGTCGGTTTGAGAAGGATGGGTTCATATAGCTTCTACACACACAGAAAGAATCGATGGTTTTCTCCCTGAAAAAATGGACAATGGCATGGTATCTGGAGTTCATCTTCAGTCAATTTGTTAACTTACTCAAAACGTGACATTTTTGTTGACAGTTGTTTTGGTGGAGATGACCTTTTTATTTGTCTATATAACTGCTTTAATTCAGAGATCGTGCCCGCCACAAGCTGCACAAGTCAACCTCTTCATCAATTGGTTAGCGTGACCATTAAAGATTCAACATTGGATGTGTTTATATACGCGTACTTGTATTGTTGAAAATTCTATTTTTCAACCCGGAGGGTGGAAAATTAAAAAAAAAAGAGAGAGATCAAGAATAATTCTTTATCATTAATTAATAATAATAATTTTTTAAAAAAACGCAATTCAATTTCTCAAACAATAGTATGCCTCAAAACAATAGTGACCATGATTAATAATGATCTAAATTAGTCGTCGTCATCAAATATAATTATTTGAGCTAGAAATCCTTGAGCAATTTTCTAACTTGCTCAAGCGTCACAAACAGAACCACAGTAAAAGGTCCCTGCCTCGAAATCGTTGGTATAAATCCTTTGTAAAGGGACATAATCCCTTCAGCTCTCACTGTCTTCATCGCACAATCAAGGGCGCCATTGTAAGGTAGGGCCTTTCCTGGTTCTACCTTCATGTTCATTACTCTCGTCTTTATCACATCCACCGGATTTGACGCAACCGCCGCCACAAATCCCGCGGCGAAGCTCGCCGTCACATGAGTTCCCAGCCCGTCCCTCATCACGCCGTTATCCAAAATCGCTTCTTTGATCTGATCGTATGATGCCAGTTGCGACGCCGTCACAATCATTGCGCGGTTTACAGTCAAAGAAGACCCGCGCCAAAGACTAGTCACTCCTTCCTGCTTCGACATTCGGGTGATTGCGTCAATCACGCCGTTGTAGTTGCGCCGTTGAGCCAGTGGTAGCCGCCCGTCGGCTTGCATTCTCACCATCGCCACATCGGCAGGATTACCAACTGCCGCACCGATTCCACCGGCGATTAATCCTGCGGTGATCTTACTCAAGAGCGGCATGCTTCCTGTCTCTGGATTAGTCCATTTCTGTTTAAGAACATCGTAGAGACCCATCCGAGTGGTGGAATAGAGTGTCTGACGAAGAACAGTAGCAGAAACACCAGAGAACAAAGCTGCGACACCTTCAGTCTGGACAATGCGCATCCCAACAGAGATAGGGCCAACACGAGGAGGAGGTACATGGATGGAGTTAACAGCAGCCGAAGGAGATGAATGGAAGGCAAAAGCAGGGCGGAGATTATGGAGTTGCGGCTGAGGATTTGGCAAGCTTTCACCTTGAAGTTGCATACGGACCTTGATTAGATCCAAAGGATGAGTAGAACAACCAGCAACAATGGAAGCAATTCCACCTTCTACAAAACCTTTGACACCCATGATTAGTACTCTTCTTTCAATTAATCTATCAAATTTTTGGTTAAAAAGAATGAATAAAATAGAAAATTGAATCAAAAATTAAATTTTCTTGAAAAAAAATAAAGAAGAAGGAAAGGTTAAGCCTTAAGCCCAGTTAGGCTTCAAGTCACTAGAAACAAGAAGATGAGAATGGAGGCTAAAAGCAATGGAAGAAGAGTGAGGGACGGCAGGTCTCTGAGACATATGCTAGTAAAATTAGGGCAAATAAAACTAAAAAAGAAATTTATTTAAAAGATGATTTAGGAAGAAGAGATTAGAGAGAATATATAGGCGAGTATGAAGGAAGCAGTATAGGGAATTAGGAAGAGTTATGGAAGGTTGACACCGATACGCTGCGTTGAAGCGGAAAAGTAAAGATACGCGGTTGCTGGGGTCCATTATTTGGCCCTCAATTTAGGAATTAGGAGGGAGGGAGAGACTAGTGGACTGGTTCTTTTTTCTTAATTTATTTTTCAGTTGTTATGTTAGCTTCCTTAGCTTGGCCTTCCACGTTACTTCAGTCATTAGGTTGTATCTGCTAATGACTGAAAATTAGGGCCATTATCTGGCTCTTAATTTAGGAATTCGAGTTTGTTTGATTTAATTGTTAAAGTTAATTATTGACTATTATAATTATTTAATAAATTATTATTAATTATTAATTATTAATATATTTAATGATAATTAAAAATAAATATTAATATTTATTTAATTATTATTTTTAAAATAAAATTTTAATTTTTTATTTAAATAAATAAAAAATATTTTTTAAAAAAATTTAAATTAAAATTTTTGTAAATAAAAATTATTTATCTATATAATAATCAGCAATTATTATTAACTAAATGAATTTAATATAATTATTAAAAAAAAAAAAAATGATAATTATATAAGCTTTTTTATCAAACACCTATTAAGAAGAGAACAGTGGACTGGTTGGTTTTTCCTTTTCTACTAAATTTATTTATCCTTAATGAACACTTTAAATAAATGGAATTAGTCCTCTCAAATCAAGTTTTGTAAATCCACTCCAACTACCATATGGAAAACTAGAGAGATGGAGCTTTAATTTGGTATCTTAATTGTGGTTTAATTCATAGGAATCTAGTAGTTAATTGAAAAAAAGATGGAAAAGTGTGGGAGGAAGAAGGCTACGGGTCATGCTAAAAAATGAAGATAGAAAATTTATTTTCTTTCCAATTTATAAACTAAGTCAATTAATTTGCATTAAGTCAATTAATTTGCATCCAATCACTAATTAGATAAATATTTTATAATTAATTAAATCCATTTCTTTTTATCACATCATTTTAGTGATGTAATAAGTATATTATTTTCTATATACATATATATTAACAGTAAATTCAAGGTTTATTTTTTTGGCAGTAGCTTTTCTTCACTTTATTTTTTTCTTTCTCTCTTCTTCTCTCTTCTTTTTCATTTCCTATTCCTCTCAACCATAAGTCATTTTTCTTCATTTCTAAGGTCTTAATACTCCAACTAAGCCTTATTAATACTAGAAAATATAAATTAAAGACTATAAG